>CM050524.1:31890789-32133289 GCA_027563665.1 Antrozous pallidus | reverse complement strand
CTTATTTTATTTTTTAATTTAATTTTTTGACTGGGTAACATTTTTTACATGTTTTAACAATCAAAACAATATGTGTATGCATCTAAAGCAATAACAACTTTAGATACTTTTAATTTTTATATTGAAATAATTTTAGATTTGTAGATGTTACAGAGAGAGTACAAAGTTCCTACAATACAGTTTACCCATCTTCCCCTAACATTAATATCTAATATAACCACAGTGCATTTGTCAAAATTAAGAAATTAACATTGATGCAATACTATTGAGTAAATACAGATTTTATCCAGATTTCATCAGTTTTTCCACTAAAGTCTTTTTGTCTATATCAGCATCCAACACAGAATATGACATGGTATTTAGTTATCACGTCTTTTGGTTTCTTCTGATAGTGTTGTCAGTATTTACTAGTCCTTATTCATCACGATCTAAATATTTTTGAAGAATACTGGTTAATTTTTTTTAGTTTAAATTCTTTATTGTTTAAAGTATTACATGAGTCTCTTTTTTTCCCCATTGACCTCTCCCTGACTGCTCCCACCAGCACATGCCCTTACCCCGCTACTGTCTGTGTCCATCGGTTATGCATGCATACAAGTCCTTTTGTTGGTTAGATATTTTGTAGGATGTCCCTCAAACGGTGTCTGCCTAATGTTTTCTTATAATTAAACTGGGGTTAGGAGTTTGGGGAAAGAATACCACAGAAATGAAGTGCTTTTCTCATTGCATCGTATTGAGGGCACCTGATAGGTTAACACTGATCACTTGGTTGAAGTAGCACTGATACTGTTGTAATAATCAGGTTATTATATAAGAGAAAAGAAATAAAGGGAAAACTAGTAATATAGGCATGCCATTTACATAAATTTGCTAAGTTAACATACTCCTAGTCTGTTCCCCGGTGATCAATGAGGGAAGGGACTGGACAAAGGCAGTTTGGACTCATGCCCAGTAAGGTCTGAGGGTCTTGGGAAGGTGTCTACTGTTTGTAACACTTGGGAATGAGCCAGTAGCCAGAATAAGTGTAGTCACTGTAAGGAGCTGAAACCTGAATATTCAAACTCCTAGACAAAGGAGCAGGCTCTCTGGTCTCTTGGCCCTCGAGGGACTCCTGTTGCAAGGGGCATATTCCCTGCATTCACCCCGGTAGCCATAGTCACATGGGCTCCACACAATGGACGGATGGACTTTAATGAACCTGAATGCTGAACTGAACCGGACTGCAACCTGGGATGGAAGCTCTGGACACTGGCTTTGCTTTTGCCTCTACTGGAACCCCAGCTATACCTTTTCTAGGACTTATTTAAGAGACATAGGACTTTGCAACCTGAAAAATGTAACTCTATGCAAATAAAGCCTTTTACCATATCTCATTCTCCCATGGGGGCTTCTGAAAATGCTTATTTCATCGGTACCCCCAAGAACCTCACTCCCACTCATGTCTGGGAAATCTGTCCCACTGATTCCTCTGAGAATAGATTTCCTTCCCATACTCTATGCTTTAGACATGGGCCATAAAGTCCATCCATTTCTCGGAGAAAGGACTATATACACTACCCGGAATTATATCCTGTAAGGGGAATGTGTTCTTTATTCAATAAATTGTTTATACCAATATTCACTCATAGATACCTATTTTATGCTTTGGATTATAATTCAATACTATGGTAATTGTGTTCCTCAAGCAAAGCAACAAAGTTTGTCATTCAGCATTGGTCACTGGGTGCGCTTTCTGATTGGGTCCATGGTTCTTTAGCTATGACCCCGTTCTTTTTTTTTCCCTTTATTCCAACTAGGTGGACAGAGCTAGGATATAAATACTAACTTATGTATTTACACAAATGTGCATCTCTCTCCTCTCTCTTTTAAAATAAGAGTTCTTACTAATAACTCTGCCTCTAACCCAGCACCACAGAATCTATTCCAGCAGTCTTTTCTTGCTTGTAACTCCATTCTATGACAGAAAACAGGCTTATATTATCTGCAATATATTTACTTATTTGTTCAATCCTAGCATACATGTAATTTCATGATTGCTAACCTATACACTTATGAGAAATAAATTTATCAACTAGAGTACAGTGTTCATGTACAATTCTTGTCTCTAACCTTAATATTCAGCTCAGACACCATTTTTCAAAGATACTTAGGTCAACTCCTTTTTATTTTATACCCTTTTGTGAGCTTATGTCTAACACGGATCATACAGTTAGATTTGTTTGTCTCAGTTTGTATTCTATCCTGGTTTATTGTTTTTAAACTAGCTTACAGTGCCATTCACATTTTGTGGGGTACAGTGCTATGAATTATGACAAGTGAACTCACTACTCCATCATTTCCTTTCATCTATTCATCTCAGTCATCAGCTCTACAATTCTGCTTTTCATAAGTGCCTTCATAAAAAAAATAAAGTGTATAATCACTTCTTGAGGGCTATCTTGTCCTGGATTTGGAGCAGAGATCCACCAAGGACTGTTGCTATGTGATGTGGGCAGCAGCTGAGTGATCATGGTGTTGGTAACTGGCCAAGGCCCTCTTTGTTTAGAACAGTATTCACTGTTAAAGACAGTATCTCTGATTTGTCTAGATGCCATGGATCTTTGGGTAAGCCAACATTTCCAATTCGTGTATATTCCACAAATCTTTAAATGATTGTGCAGAATAATTTATTAGAATTCAGGTATAGCTTTAGGAACTTGTAATACCCTGACATTGTATGCAAAATCTTATATGAAGAAGAGGAAATCATTTTATGGTTTCCCATCTTACGTTTGTTTTGTTTTTGCTGAGAGATAATTGATAACTTTTCCCCCATTATTAAGGTATTACATATGTGTTCTTATCCTCCGATTCCCGCCCCCCACCCCCAAAAACATCCTCCCACTTATTTCCTCATCCTCCAGGTGTCTGTGTCCATTGGTTTGGTTTATATGCATGCATCCAAGTCCTTTGGTTGATCTCTCCTTCTTATCCCACCCTCCCCTACCATCCCTCTGAATTTTGACAGTCTGATTGATGCTTCTATGTCTCTGGATCTGTTTTTGTTCATCAGTTTATGTTGTTAATTATATTCCACAAATGAGTGAGATTATGTGATATTTATCTTTCTCTGATTGGCTTATTTCATTTAGCATAATGTTTTCCAGTCCCATCCATGCTGTTGCAAGTGGTAAGAGTTTCTTCTTTTTTACAGTAGCATAGTATCCCATTGTGTAGATATACCACAGTTTTTTAATCCACTCATCTACTGATGGGCACTTAGGCTGTTTCCAAATCTCAGCTAAGTGAATTGTGCTGCTATGAACATACGGGTGCATATATTCTTTCTGATTGTTATTTCTAGTTTCTTGGAATATATTTCTAGAAGTGGGATCACTGAGTCAAATGAGAGTTCCATTTTTAGTTTTTTTGAGGAAACTCCATACTGTTCTCCACAGTAGCTGTACCAGTCTGCATTCCACCCAGCAGTGCACGAGGGTTCCTTTTCTCCGTATCCTCGCCAGCACTTGTCATTTATTGATGATAGCCATTCTGACAGGTGTGAGATGGTACCACATTATTGTTTTGATTTGCATTTCTCAAATGATTAGTGACTTTGAGCATGTTTTCATATGTCTGTTGGCCTTCCTTTTTTCCTCTTTTGAACATTATCTATTCAGGTCCATTGCCCATTTTTTAAAATTGGGTTGTTTATCTTCCTTTTGTTAAATTGTATGAGTTCCCTGTAAATGTTGGAGATTAAACCCTTATCAGTGATAACTTTGGCAAATATGTTCTCTCATGCAGTGGGCTTGCTTGTTGTTTTGTTGATGGTTTCTTTTGTTGTACAGAAGCTTTTTATTTTGATGTAGTCCCATTTGTTTATTTTATCTTTAGTTTCCATTGCCCTAAGAGCTGTATTGGTAAAGATATTGCTTCAGCATATGTCTGAGATTTGTTACCTGTGGATTCCTTTAATATTTTTATGGTTTCCCATCTTTCGTTTAATTCACTTATCCATTTTGAGTTTATTTTTTCATGTGTATGGTGTAAGTTGGTGGTCTAACATTTTTTTTGCATGTATCTGTCCAATTTTCCCAACACCATTTATTGAAGAGACTGTCTTGATTCCATTGATGTTCATGCCTCCTTTGTCAAATATTGAGCATAGTGATTTGGGTCGATTTCTGGGTTCTCTATTCTATTAAATTGATCTATATTTCTGTTTTTATGCCAGTACCAGGCAGTTTTGAGAACAATGGCTTTGTAATACAACTTGAAATCTGGTATTGAGATCCCTCCTACTTTGATCTTCTTTATCAGGATTGCTGCAGCTATTCAGGTTTTTTTATTTTTATTTTATTCCACATGAAGTTTTGGAAAGTTCATTCTAGGTCTGTGAAATATGCCATTGGTATTTTAATGGGGAGTGCATTAAATCTATAGATTGCTTTGGGTAGTCTGGACATTATAATGATGTTGATTCTACCAATCCATGAACATGGTATATTCTTCCATCTGTTTATGTCTTCTTCTATCTCTTTTCTCAGTTTTTCTTAGTTTTCGGAGTATAGGTCTTTTACCTCCTTAGTTACGTTTATTCCTGGGTATCTTAATTTTTTTGGTGCAATAGTAAATGGGATTTTTAAAAAATCTCTCTTTCTATAAGTTCACTATTGGTGTATAAAAAATGAGATAGATTTCTTGGCATGAATTTTGTATCTTGCTACATTGCCAAATTCATATATTAAGTCTAATAATTTTTATGGAGTCTTTAGGGTTTTCTATGTACAGTATCATGTCATCTGTGAATATGACAGTTTTAGTTTTATGAGGTTTTCACAAAACTCCGTGTTCCAAAGATTTAATCACTGTTACTGAATTGTACATATTTTCATCCCATCTTATTTCAGAAAAATTAAGATTATTTTCAGTGATATTCAAAACATGTAAGTTATAATAAAGTAGGACCAAGCTTTAAACATGAAGGTATGTTCAACTGATCTGACCAGTTGGGACCTTGTCATATGTCTTTCTAGACAATTCATTATTCATGGCAACTAGGGTGCTAGTCAAGGTCTTTAAAGAGAAATTATTTTCGAAAGGCCCCAACTCCCTAGTTCAAACTACATATGTATTTGAACTTCATTATGTGTTTGTGAGTTTGAGTATGTATGTAGATGTGTCACAATCCAGAATTACACAGGACATGGAAAATAGAAGAGGGCAAGGCCAAAAGCAAACATAATAGGTGAACAGGGGAAGGTAGAATTATCTGGGAAAACTATAGCATACTTTTATAGTAGTGATGAACACTGTTTTAAGATGTATTCAATGATCTAAACATATCTATGAGTGATAATGTCACAGATACTGATGATACTACTGTAATTTGTTGTCTACATTAATAATAGAAGGAATCACTGAATTTGTTTCAGCTAGTGAAAATGAAGATGTAAATTTTTCCCATTATAATTTATGAAACCTCTAAAATGTATTCACAACTTCCATGAAAGTATCTATTGGCCTTATGTTAAGAATGCCTGATTGAGAGAGTCATGATCAATATTTTAAAGGGAAATGTTGAATGGAACAGAATAGAATGGAAAATAACAGAAAAACATCTCACATAGGAAATATTATATTGAACATTTTGTTCCATTGATTGTGTGTTATAATGTGAAAATGGGCAAAATAGTCAGAAAAATATTGTGCCAGGGAATGAATTTCAAATGAATCCTAAACCTTCTGGAATGCCAGGGAAGGATTTCAAAAGCAAGTGGTACCTAACTAGGGTTTGGTTGCAGAAATCTTCCTCAAAAGTCATGAGATGGATGGACCAGAGCAGGGTGAGGTGGAGCAAGGGAGGGCTAGCAGGTCACCATGGAATTCGAGAAACAGGGGAGCAGAGGTGTGATGGTGAAAATGGGGGACTGAGGAAGATTTCAGGGCTGTTATGAAGGTAAAACCTATGGTTTTGATGAGTCATTGGATATGGGAAATGCTGCAAATTGGTTTATTTCTGAAGTTCTGAGTTAGATCTGAGGTGGATGGGCATGCCCACCTGAGATAGAGCTCACAGGAGCAGGAGCAAGTCTGAAGGGGACTAAATCTAGTTTTAGAAATATTGCTTTTTGCTACTTCAATTTGAGATGTTACTGAACCTCTCTACAGATCTGTTTCATCATTTCTTAAATGTGGCATTTTTATCTGAAAATAATTTTTTGAAGCTTATAAATATACTAGAGACCCATTGCAGGAAGATTCCTGCAAGAATAGAGCTTTCTGCAACCTGAGCAAAGCTCCCTCCCTTCTCTGCTGCCTCGTTCCCTTCTCCACTACCTCGCTCTCTCCTATCTCTGCTGCCTTGCTCCCATCTCCCCTGCCTCGCTCCCTCCCTTCTCCCCTGCCCCGCTTGCTTACTTCTCTGCAGCTTTGCTCCCTTTCACAGTGCCTGGCTTCCTTCTATACAGTCTTCTGCACACGGATATACAAATTAACCGCCATCTTGGTTGGGTTAATTTGCATACTTGCTCTGATTGGGTGTGGCTTGGTCAGAGGTATGGTCAATTTGCATATTACTCTTTTATTAGATAGGATTCTACCTCATAAAGATATTTATATAATTATGTTAAATGAGATTATGTATGTGAAAAGGACTTCTTAAAGTTAATCTCAAAAATCTTTCTACAAGTAATAGTTACCTATTCTATAAGTCTCTTTTTTTAATGGCAAAGAATAAAACCCCAAAAGCAAATTGAATTGAGTGCAAAGGGGATATTTAATAAATTTTCTTTCAAATCCTCATCCCCAGGATACTTTTACCTTTGCTTTTTAGAGAGAGTGGAAGGGAAGGGTAAGGGAAGGGAGAAAGAGAAAAAAAATCTATGTGAGAGAGACACATCGATTGGTTGCCTCCGGTATGACCCCCTGATTGAGGCTGGGGGTCTAACCTACAACCTGGGTACATGCCTTTGGCCAGGAATCCAACCTGAGACCCTTTGGTGCACAAGCCAATGCTCTCATTGCTGAGCAACATCAGCCAGGGGCTAATGGGAACATTTAAATAGAAAATGTAGGGATAGGTCCAGCCTCAGGTAGAGTTGAATCCAGGGACTCCTGATTTTGTTCCAGCTCTTAGCTCAGGTCTTCTCTGTGTGATGGGCCTGTTCTCAAGAAGGCTTTCAGTTTGGTGGTAGCAGTTCCAACCTCTGGTCTCCCAGGTTCCAGGCCAGGATAAGATAGTCTGTTTTCTCCTAGGTTCTGCAAATGTATTATTATGATTAGATGAGTTTAGGTCTCTTGCATCCCTCTGGACCAATCAAGGTGGCCCCGGGAAAATGATTGACTAGTTTTCTTAGGGTTGGAGACAGTGGATCCCATGAGATCACTGGCCTGAGAAAGTGGGCTACAGCCAGAAGACGGTAGAATGGATACTGGTGAGGCAAACATCAAAAGTCTGGATATCCACACCGCAGAGAATTAGAGCTTTAGTGTAGAGCTACATGGAGAAAGGTATTGAGGGCACCTTTGTTGAGCTGGACATTCCTGGTTTACGGTTGAAAGCACAAAGACTAATAGAGCTCTGAAGAATCAGACTGCCTTTAAAGATTGATGGGGGTGAAAATTCAAAAGTCCTTATATCTGTAGATCATAGAATGTCCCATTCAGAGAGAGAAGGCAGGATTTAACAAGTGGAGGCATCTAGAAGAATTTTTCTCTCCTAGAGTATTCAGTTGAGAGATTATCAGACCTCTGCATGTGTCAGACAAGAATCTGGAACTATGTTACATTCCTCCTCTCTCAAAGCCTCTCTTCAGGGGCTGTCCCGGTTGAGATTTCTTTGGGCTGGGGCCCTGAAGACAGACAGCGTGGGCTCTGAGAGATACAATCTGTGGCCGACACTTTAGCTTTGGGCCAGGTGACCATAAATAAAATTTTAAGGTGCACAAAAGTACGTCAATTGCCCACACACACCTACAAGTAGATTTGTACATGTGTGCAGTGTGTATGCAACACGTGCGCTCACATACACCTGCACGCACACACGCGCACATTCCTCAAAAAGCAATTTTCCCCCAGAGCATCAAGAAAGTTCCCCTTTCCACTTAAACGCTTTTCCAAATAGTCTTATTTTATTTTTATTTTTTATTTATTTCTCTGCCATATCCTTTTCAATCTGGAAAGTGACTTGGCCTCTTTTCCCCCATCTATTTTCTGCCTTCCTGCTATTCAGTTTAGGCATGAAACACAGAACTAGATTGAAAGCATTCAATGGCTATTCAATCGGAGAAGAAAAGAGCCCCTTGGAGCTTTATTAGATATGAAGATCCACAATAAAAATCAATTTCTGCCTCTTTATGCAGTTTAAATGACAAAGCACCCACCCATTCTGCAGCCATTGTGCCGGGGAAATGTAATTCAGTCCCAGAGCTGGGCCCAGAGCACCGTGGACTCCCTGACCTGCACTGACAGATTCCAATATGATACAGACCTTCGGAGATAATGACAGCCACTTCATCTCACTGCAAGAAAAAAGTTATCTGATATCTTTGAGGGTTAAAAGGCTATGTGGGCAGCATTTTCAATAACCCACTAAATCAGCATCTTAAAAAATACCTAAGCTTTGTTCCTTTAAAAAAATTTTGACCCTTACTCCTAACTCCATTTCTGAGCCCCAGCTGACAATGTCACAAGTGTCTTCTGCCAAATCTATTGAGCCTTCTTGGACACAGAAGGGAACCATCCTAGAAAATTAGTCCAAAGGGAAACTCATGCAAGAAATGTCTGTTCCTCTAAGGAATACAGATTTCCAGGTCTCCAGGTCTAGACAAAATAAATGGGATGAAACCAGTATAAACAAAAAAAAAAGAACCTGATCCCAAACCTGTTCTAAACTTGCGTGAAACGTTACTATAAAGTTTCTTCACGAGAAATGTTCACAGTCCTGTTGGTTAATGGAAAGAAGTTTGTGTTTGAAGAAAGTTTATTGCCAACGGAACCACTGGGAGCCCAGCAGTTGGTCCTAATTTCCATTGTAGAATCTTATCCTGATCAAGGGGGAGAAGTTCAGCAAGGAAAAGTGTATTTCTGCTTTTGTTGATGATGGTTTACTTGCAGGAAGCCATGAAATCAGTCCTGGTGGTTTACACTCTGAGCCAACGGAAGCACACACCTGTGTGAATTTCATCCTCTTACATGGCCAGGGAGGCAGGAGGGAAAAGAGGTGACGGAAAAATAAACTGCTTGTGTTCTCTGGGCCCAGGGAAGGACTCCGAGAATTTAAGGGCTGCAGGATGGTTATACAAGGACCACGGGAAGAACTTCCAGCTCTAAGTTGAGAAAAGCACGGTATATTACAAAACCACCTGGTCATGGTCCATAAGTAACATGAGGAATTTGAATGAGAACAATGATGCTTTGCTATGGTAGCATTGGGGAGTAGTGAGAGTAGGATTCTGGGTTCAAAGAACCAATGGTACTTTAGGAAAGCCTCTCTCTAGGCCTAAGCTCTCGCATTGATAACGTATGAAGTCTCTGCCAAATGATCCTTAAAGGCCCTCTTATTGTCTCTATAATTTGATGCCCAAATTACAAAGTTATTTGCTATATAGTTATTATCTTTTGGTTTTAAATATATTTTATTGACTTTTCACAGAGAGGAAGGGAGAGGAATAGAAAGTCAGAAACATCGATGAGAGAGAAACATCGATGAGAGAGAAACATCGATCAGCTGCCTCTTGCATGCCCCCTACTGGGGATGTGACCGCAGCCAAGGTACATGCCCTTGACCAGAATCGAACCCGGGACCCTTCAGTCCACAGTCTGACGCTCTATCCACTGAGCCAAACCGGTCTCGGCTGGTTTTATATTTTTAAAATGCTTTACAACCAACTTGTTCTAATAAAACATTCTTTAAAATGTCAAGTGGAAAAGCTCAATTTAGTCCCATATCTGAGAAAACATGGCACTATTGCCCAGGCCTGGGTTGGCTCAGGGGTTTGGTCTTATGTGCCAACTCTGAATGACAGGCTGGGGCTACCTGGAGCACTGCTGTCTGTTAGGGATGTGGGGGACAAAGGTGAGCCACATAGGTAATTTTTAAAAATTATGGTAAAAACACATAACATAAAATTCACCATCTTAACCATGTTAAATGTGCACTACACTTGAAATCATGATTATATGCACTCTTATACAACAGCTCTCGAGAACTTTTTCATCTTGGAAAATTGAACTTATACCCATCCTATGAAATAAAATCCCAGCAACCAAAACGGCAGAACAACCACGGCTCCTAGCTCAGGCCTGCCCTGCCCCACAGCGGGGACCACCACCCCAACTGGGGGTGTGGCTGGCCTGAAAACTGCTGCTGGCCTCTCGCCCTGGTGAGTCTTGCCCCGCAACCGGGTCCTCCCACCCCCATCCAGGGTCCCCATCAGGGCAGGCCAGTCAGCCCCTACCCATGCACCAGGCCTCTATCCTATGTAATAAAAGGTTACTATGCAAATTGACCCTAACGATGGAACAGCCAGAATGACTGCTGGACCAGTCACTGTGAGGTGCATTGACCACCTCTTGATCCCTTTTCCTGGCTGGCAGGCTCTGATCACCTGATGGCCACCATGGCAGGGGTGGGGCTGGTGAGTGGGTGGGAACAGCCAACCTCTTGGTCCCTTCCCCCAGCTGTCAGGCACCATTCACCCTATGGTGAACAGGGAACCAGGGGTGGGTGGTGGCAGAAAGCGGGGCCAGCTGTGGGCAGCTGGGGAAGATGGCCCTGATTGCATGCCAGGCCTAGGGACCATACCTGTGCACAAATTTTGTGCACCAGGCCCCTAGTCTATATATATATATATATATAATCTAAGCATTTGGCCAGTACCTATGATGTGCAGTGGCCATCGGGGGCAGGCTCTCAATGCACAAATATGGAAACATGGAACAGACTGATGAATCTCAGAGGGAAGGAAGCAGGAAGGAGGGTAGGAAGAGATTAACCAAAGATTTTATATGCATACTAGAGGCCTGGTGCACAGATTCAGCCCAGTGCCTGTGGGGATTGGGCCAAAACTGGTTCTCCAACATCCCCCGAGGGGTCCTAGATTATGAAAGGGCATAGGCCAGGCCAAGGGACCCCACCTAGTTAAACAATAATTCCCCTTATTCCCTCTTCCAGTTCTTGGCAACCCCTTTTCTGCTTTCTGTTTCTATGATTTTGGTTACTTTAGATACTTTATATAAGTGGAAACAGTATTTGTCCTTTTGTGATTGACTTATTTCACTTACTATATCATCCTCAAGGCTCATGAATATTGTAGCATAGGACAGCATTTTCTTCTTTTTGAAGGCTGCATAATGCTCTATTTTATATATGTACCACATTCTCTTTATCCATTCATCTGTCGATGGGCATTTAGTTTGCTTCTGCATCTTGGCTGATGTGAACAATGCTGCAGTGAACATGAGTATACAAATGCTTCTTCGATTTCTGCTTTCAATTCTTTAAATATATACCCAGAAGTGATTGCTGGAACATCTGAGCTCTACTTTTAATTTTTATATTCCCACCAACAGTACACAAGGATTCCAATCCCTTCACATCATCGTCAACATCTGTTCTTTTCTGTTTTATTTTACAGTGGCCATCCTAACAGATGGGAGGTGGTTCTGTCCCATGGCAGTTTTGATTTATATTTCCTTGATGATTAGGAAAGTTGAACATCTATTCATAGGCTTGTTGGCCATTTCTTCTTCAGAGAAATGTTTATTCAAGGGCCTTTGCCCATTTCTAAATTGGATTATTTCTTTGGTGGTGGTTGTAGTAGTTATTTATATATTCTGGATTTCAATCTTTATCAGATATATAATTTGTAAATATTTTCTACCATTCCGTAGGTTGTCTTTTCACTCTGTTTCATTTGCTGTGCAGAATTTTAAAGTTTAATGTAGTCTCATTTACCTTTTTTTTTCTTGCCTGCGATTTCAGTAAGAAATCATTAGCAAATCCAATTCCATAAAGCTTTTCCCCTCTGTTTTCTTCTAGAAGTTTATAGTTCCAGGTCTTATGTTTAGAAGTACACCATAAGCATGTCACTATATTTGACATCCTGATTTAGGTCTCCAGGAAGAAAGATGAAAATCTCAGGATCCCATTTGACCCTAATTTTAAATTTGGGTCTTTGTGCTGAGGTAACATCAGAAGATCTTAGTTTTCACTGCAAAAAAGCGGGGGTAGGGATTTGAGGTGGTTTAGGTTTTCCTCAGTAGATACAACTTCTCAGTAGAAACCTTTGGAGGAAATTTTCTCTGTATTAAAATAATAGCTCCTAGGAACCGAAGTGCATATTTCTCCTCTGTGGTTTACCTGAGCAGGCTACTTCATTGTGAGAACAGATAGTGAACACCAACCAGCCTTCAATTGTGTATTTGGAAATTCGAGTGAAAGAAAAGCAAATTTTCTTAGGAAATTTTTCTGTTTTGCTTACATCTCTAAGTAATTTTGTGGCATATTGTTTTAAGCCAAAGAGAGTGTTAAAGGTATAATCAGATTCCCGTTTTTAAAAGGTACATTTTTAGTAACTGAAGCATCTTTCCAGCTATCTAAACCTTTATCTGAATCTGTGACTATATAATATTTCCCTTTTTGAGAGGTGTCAGGGTTAATTTGTGCCTTTTTTATTATAATGCACTATAGCCAGAACTATTTTTCAAAATATGAGTAGTTATCTTGCTGGCTGCCTATCTTTGAGGAAAATAGTGGCATAATCTTTGATATTTTAAAATTCCTCTTCCCAAGTCCATTTTACTAGAAATAATGGATATTGCTTGTCTTCAAGTTCAAGAAGGCCAAGAGAATGAGATTGGGAATTCAGCCAGGATAATTTAGAAGGGTCAGCCATTCTAGGTTTTTATACTGTTTTATGATTAATTATTTGGAGTTCATTTATATTGGGAATTATAGTATAAAGGTTAGAAGTACTGTGATATTAATTCTTAATTTATGGAGTGGTTATTTCCTAGGGACGTAAGTGATCTTCAGGTTCTTTGGGCAATGACACACATAGTTTATTTCCTGTAGAATATTTCTTGGGTGGCCATTCTAAAACTTCATAATTCCTGCTTCATTGTGTGGCTTTGAGAAAATTACCTGACCATACTAGAACCAACATAACGTAACTGAGGTAGGATATGAAAAATATTAATAAAAAGGTTAGTGAAGCCCATAAAGCCTGTTGAAGAAAAATAAAAATATCAGAATGAGACATTCTGCCATTAATAATTTGATTGCTCTCTGAATTTGGAAGTTGAGGTTCATAGTCTGGACTAATTCCAATTTTAATATTTGGAGATATCAAATACTTAATAGTGCCTATGTGTTCACTGGAAACTTTCTAGCGAATAACAAAGCCTAGCTAGAGAGCTCCATCATTACATCAGATCCTGTTAGACAAAACATTACGGGAAGGCTCAGTTGCTCAGATGGTTCAGCTCTGACCTCCCCCTTGGGCCCCAGATAGTACAGCAAGGGCAGCTGACTTCATGGAGCAATAAGAGTGAGGCAGAATATGGTGCCACATCTCAGGACATCACAATTGACACTGGAAAGGGTTCTCAACCAAAGATTCCTACTTCTGCTTACCTCACAGGTTGTGCGGTTGACGAGAGAAGATATACTAAGTACTGGAGATAGAAACCCTATGTACTGATTCTGTGACAGAAATTTAACTTTGGTTGGATTGGCATTTGTCCAGCTTCAGGAAATGAAGAGTGGTTGGTTAAGTTAATTATTAACTTGGGGGACGGGGAGTTGTGTGGGGGATGTGAACCAGCTCTGGACAAAGAACCATTAACAGAAATCTGAGGAAGTCTGTAGAAAGATTTCCCTCCCTATAAGAAGTGAAAGGCCATAGGAGAAAGCTCCTGCCCCACATCTGCCTGTGAACCACATTAAACCGGTGATTCTCCAAGTGTGGTCCCCAAACAGTAATCTCAACACCACTTGGAAAGTTGCTAAAAACTGTAAATTGTTGAAAGCTAACAACAATTAGCTACATTCCTTAGAAGGTCCTACTTGCAAGGACTTGGTTGCTTCATCCATTTGGTGACCATTTTTACACATCTTGGGTACAGCTCTGGTTCTAGAATCATGAAGCTCCAAGCCCAAGCTTCATTGAACTGGGCCTCTTTGGGGGTGTCTAAGAAAAAACTAAGCTAGTAGAGCCAACAGGGAAAGGAACTAGGGGCAACCTGGTATGCAGGGCATCGCTCAGAGGCTCACTTATGGCCCTACTAGACCCTAAAGTGGCCCTGGACACGGGTAGATAGGAAACAGACACTACTTTTTCTCTGCATGGTCAGCTGCTTCACCCACAGACAATAGAGACTGGGGTTTCCTCTCCTAAATAAATGAAACTTCCATTTCTCTACTGTGCCAGTGCCTTTACACTTCCCCCTGTTACCATCATAGATGTGAAGGTGGTGCAAAAGAAAAGCAAAGAATAAGCCATTGTTCATTCCCAGAATCCCAGGTCTGATCAGAATATCAGAACTATTAGGACTAGAAGGAATTTGCATAAACTCCCTCACTAGACCCTCATTCCCTCTTCCTCTCTTTAATTCTGGCCTTTGGAAGCTTTGCAGGGTTTTTAATTACAATGGAAAAGGGGGCTTATACAGTAGTTAAGTAAAATAAAATAACAATACTTGAAATTACAATTGAGTCCCAAATGATCCGACAGTTTATTCTCTGCCTTAAAATAAAATAGCTTTCATCTTTTCCCCCTTACAACAGCCTCCTCCGCCTAGATAATGCATTTCGTTAGATTTATTTGCTCAGCCCCGAAAACTTGACACTAAGGGGATTATTTAGTTTTAGATTTGCTGTAGTCCATAGTAATAGCCAACAGGGAAAGGAATGAAGCAGCAATATTAGCAGGGCGATGGGAGGGAAGTGAAGACGGGGAGGGGGCTGTGCAGTCTGCAGCTAAGCAAAACTGCTTGCATAAACACCATTAAGAAGATTTAGACATCGCTTTTCTTATCATCAGCACTCCTGGAAGAAATAAAAAAAAAGAAAAAAGAAAAAAGGGAAAAGGGACAGGCCTTGACTTGCTGTGTATGCGTTTCCATTAAATGTTCAAAAGGAAATAAAACCAGCTGAGAGTCCAAATGCAATGAAGCTACAGACCTATCCACGCTACCTCATCATGGTCCAAAAGAGACATTTGTTCCACATGTTACTGAAAAGAGCAGCTGGATAGAGAACAAAACAGCCTGTGTCACCCCATCTGTGGCTGAGCATGTGACACTAAGGCTGCTGCCTAGGTTGGCATTGTGCCCCCATCTCTTCTATTCACCCTCTGCACACACACATCCCTGGATAAAATACGCCTGATTTCCTATGTCCTACCCAAACCACTAATGTTCAGGTTCCGAGGATAAGAACTGGAGGAAAACAAAAGGAAACTGTAGAGGTAGGATTGAAAGGGTTCTGGAAGAGAAAGAGATAAGGGAGGCCCAACAGGAGGAAGAGGAAGGGGAGGAGTCTGTGGTCAAATCTCCAGAGGAAAGTGGAAAATATCTCTGCAGTTGAAAGTGGTTTTAAAGCATTTATGGATGCAAACAGGCTACTCTCAAAGGGATGTCTGTCATTCTGTCTGTCTGCTAAGTTCTGTGTAGGGATTGGAAAAGTGGCAACTAGGTATTGCGTGGCTCCAAGAGTATTAAGAACAGATAATAACTCAGTTGTGGGACTCCAAATATTACATTTGGGATTTTAAACACTGCTCCATTTTCTAGAAGCATCTTTAGCAAGGCATTCCTAAATGGTCAAAGGGTATGTGTGTATAAATATACACACAGAGACATAGAGGGTTATTGGTATGAAGTATTTCTAATAATTATAGAATTTGTAGTACAGATAAAAAATACTGATGGGTACTAAATGTTATTAGCAATACACACATCAACACGAGCAAACATTTTCATTGCCAAACTTGTCCATAAAATATTGGCATCCCTGGGGCTCCACACTTTTTTTTCCCTCTCCTTCCACTCACTGGATCTTCCATTCTGTGGGTTTATTCTCCTGGGGGTCATACATCTCAGGGCCCACTGAAGAGTGTGCCCACAAAACCTTCCTGAATTTTTAGGGAATATGAGTCCTGAATTCTATGGCACAGTAAGGGCAGCTAGTCACACTCCTTCCATACCAAGACTGAATCAGCAGACAGCATGACCAAGTGAGGTGAAAGAAAGGGTGCATGGGTCTCACTGGGTTAGTCAGTGGAATACTGCCACTACTGCTACTGTAAACATCACTGCAATTTATCGAGTTCTTATTATTTTCCAGATCCTGTAAGAAGGGCCATCACATGCTTTCTCAATTCCTCAGAGATGCATAAGTTGATGCTTGGAGGAATCAAATAAGTAGGCCCCATCACTCAGAAAGTGACAGCCTGTTCTGTTTTCCAAGCCTGTGCTTCTAACAAGGACTGTTCTGCCCCAGCAAATTGAGAGCTGGTGTCACCAGGACAGTTCATTCTCAGAGCCAAGCAGATTGTCCATAGCAACTTCTTTTCAATGAATTGAAAAGGGAAGAAAGAGTGGAAGTGGGAAGTCTTAGATCTTAGGCTCTCCTAACTGTGACATATGGGAATGAGGGAGAACGTTGCCTGGAGCAGACGTTGGTTATGATGTAAGTCTACAGGTCCATAGGCCAGAGACTGGAGTTGACCAGCCTAAGGGCCACTCTCAGGGCCACCTGTTCAGGAAGATTTGCCTCCTTTACGTGGGCGTACTGAATGGGCAAGATCCTGCTTAGGCTCTCAATCTTGGGGCACAGCTAAAAGGTGCCCTGCAGTTCCCCATGGTCCTCAGCCTCACTACACCTCAGTACCCCTTGGTTTCCTAGGTCACTTATCTCTCCACTCTTAGCTCACTGAGGACAGGACCTCTTTCTGGATCATCTTTGTATCCTAGCACTTCTGGCACAGGATGAGAGCTCTGGAAACATTTGTTGAATACCACTCCCATTTCACTGCATCCACAGGCTGCTGGGAACCCTTCTTTGTCTGCTGCCACCAAGCAGGGCTAACATCCATTCCAGATAAGCAGCTAGCTCTGTTATTTTACAACTTTTTTTCCTAATAAGAGAATTCTCCACCATCTTTAACAACACATTACAGCACTTAACAGCCTCCTTGTCAGAAGTCCTTCCAAGTAGCTCACTTTTCTCTCTCCTGTTCTTGGTAGGAATGCCAAACCTACTTTCACATCTATCCCCTGTAGAGATGGAGAATAATTAACAATACACCATTCCTTATGTAATAATTCTTTATCTGCTTGAAGGTTATTTACTAGTCTTATAAAAAGTATCTTTCTATTGCCCTAGTCCCAGAGTGCTAGTATAATGTAATGATAGAGAAGTAAGAAGTGACACAAACCCTAATCTCCAGCTCTTTCCTGCGTGATTTTAATCGAATGTCAAATGAAAAGATGGGCAAGTAATGAGGGCTGAGGTCAATACGGCTCTAAGATGTCCCATGTGCAGAGTTGTTTCTATGCAGCTGTAGCTCATGTTGACATTCTGCAAAGCCTGCCCAACCCCTGCACCTGGGTCCCAGAGCACATCCAACATGGACAGACCCTGGCCTCTGGAGGGCCACTGCCATTTTCCAGGATCCTTGAGTTCAACACAAATATGTCAAATATCCTTCTACCCACAGCCAAATTTTTGAGTGATTATGCAAAATTGTGTCAGGCATTATTTCAAGTGCTTTACATATATCATCTCTTTTGATCCTACTACCATTTATTTTTTTCCACTTAATGATTTATTTTCAATAAATGTACAGTCAGTGCTCCATAGTCTCAGGTTTTGCATCAATGGATTCAACCAACCATAATCAAAAACAGTATTTTCGATCTCAGGTTGGGAGCCCATGGATACGGAAAATGGACTCTATGCATTGTTCTCTTTTTTTAAATATATTTTTATTGATTTTTTTGCAGTATAACTTATAATTAATCGTAATACATGTTTTCCTTTCCCCCTCCCCCTTTTCCTCCCCCCAGCCTCCACTACCCCCCAGCACATATCCCCACCCTCCCCCCTCCAGTGTCTTTCATTCATTGGTTATGCTCATATGCATGCATAAAAGTCTTTCAGTTGATCTCCCCCAGCATCCACCTCCCATCCACCCAAGCCTTCCCCCTGTAGCTTGACAGCCTGTTCAAGGCCACCCTGCCTCTATATCAATCACTCTCCCCTATTGCTTTTCTTCAAAAATATCTTGCCTCTGCATACTAGAAATAAATGTATAAGAACAAAAAATGTTTCAGTCTCGATCCTTACTACCATTTATAAAGCAGGTTTTATCATGCTCATTTTACAGAAAAGGAAATATAAGGCTGGTTAGTTGTCCCAAATCCTGTATCTTAAAACTGGCAGAGCCAGAATTTGAAGCCTGACAGTCTGACTCTAGAAGCTGTGCTTACACCCCATCAACGTAATGCCACTAAAGCTTGGCCCAAGGCCTGGCACACTGCAGGTGC
Source organism: Antrozous pallidus (assembly GCA_027563665.1). NCBI lineage: Eukaryota > Metazoa > Chordata > Mammalia > Chiroptera > Vespertilionidae > Antrozous > Antrozous pallidus. The sequence goes on along the minus strand of CM050524.1, from coordinate 32,114,752 downwards.
CCAATGTCTTTCTGACAAATTTCAGAGATGGGTGGTGTATTTATTTAGGATCTGGTTATTCAAGAGGACCTTACCCGCAAAGTCTCAGCTTTCCTTTCTAAAAATTGTTCTGCCTGTCAAAGAGTCAAAAGCAAAACTTCCAGAATCCAAGAGTAGCAGTGATGCAGGTAACATCAAACCCTTAATGTCAAAGGATGTCTTATTGTGATGGTGAGGAATAATGAGTCTGATTTAAAGAAGAGCATAGGGCAGTTTTCAAGGAGAGTAAGCCCAGTGTGTTTTTGGTTACAATTCACATGATGAGCAGATAAATTAATTCACCAACACTAAACCAATCACCCAATAGAAATTCATCTGGAATCTATAAAAAATAAAAGCAGTGACTATTGACTTCAAAATTTTACAGTATAATTATAGTGATAAAATGAATGTAGTAGATAGAACCTTGGAAGAGGAAGAAACCATAGGCCCATCCAGCCTTCTTTGCATGGCCTCAAGGCCCCGCCTGATCGCAACACTGCCCAACTGTCCCTCACTCACTTGCTCCAACCCCAGCGGTCTTCCTCCTGCTCCTTGAATGTGATGAGTAGATTCCACCTGAGACCCTTTGTACTAACTGCTCATTCTGTCTGGAAGGCTGTCCTGTGTTAACATGTCCCTTCATGTCACTCAGGGGTCAACTCCAATATTTCCTCCTCAAAGAAGCCTTCCCTGAACTCTGAGGCCCAAGTAAACCTTCTACACATACACACACAACACACACACATGGTCAGTTTTAGTTTATTGCCTGTTGAAATTAACTAATCTTTTTGTCTGCATATCTATCCTTCATCTCCACTGAATTTGTACCCCGAATGAAAGCAAACTGTAAACCATAGCATTAGCCTGCTTCTTGCCCTACTTGTGGTAACTAATAATAGTAATCTATAATAATAAAATCATAACATGCTAATTAGACCAGATGTCCTTCTGGACAACCTTCCCCACGAAGTCGGGGTTGTGAGGGAAGCCCGGGTCCCGGGTGCTAGAGGGAAGCTGGTGCTGACAGCCCAGGAAAGGAAGGCCTGGCCTACCTTTGTATGAATTTCATGTATTGGGCCCCTAGTAATAATAATAATGGCTAAGGTATTAAACACACTATCAAACACTATTTAAAGTGTTTTCTATAAATTAACTCATTTAATTATCACAACAATCTTATGAGATAGGAAGGGTTATTACACTCCTTTTACAGATGAGAACACTGAGGCAAAGACAGTTAAGTACATTTCCCAAGATTATGGAGCACAGCTGTTATCTGAACCCAGGCAATATGGTTCCAGAGCTTAGGCTTATGCCCATTTTGCAATCCTGTCTCTTGAAATCCTAAAACTGAATATTTTTCCTCCATCTAGAACTTTCTTTGACTTTTCTATTAGAAAACGTGCAATTTAAACAGCTAATATTATCAAAGCTAAGTTTTTATACAAACTGAGTGTATCTTCCATTAATAACAGAAGCCTGAGATAGCTGCTCCATCATTGGTAGCATGGCTCACAGAATTGTTCTGACAGCTGTTTGGGTCAGACTGATCACCATGATTGCTGTCCACAGTGCCTGGGAAAGGCCTAGTGGCATTCTTGTGTTTTCAGACAAGCCCTCATTGGCCAGAATATATCAAAGAAACAGTAACGCATTTGCTGCTGCCATATGGATTTCCAGAGTTGTGAGGATCCGCATTCTATAGTAAGTTTTTGGGTCTGCAGGCTGTTTTTGTTTTTGTTCGTTTTTTCAATAGTGCCAAGGAAGGACTAATTTTTTTTAATCGTCAAGAATGCTTAGCCCAGCTCCACCGCTGCCGCCTCCTTCTCCTGCAGCTCCGGTGCCGCCTGTGTGCTCGTGTGGTGCGGGCCTGGGGCCTCTTTGGTGAAGCGGCAGCTGAGGAGACTCGGGCGCTCGCCATGGCTGAGGAAAAGCCCAAGGAAGGAGTCAAGACTGAGAACAACGATCATATTAATTCGAGGGTGGTGGGGCAGGATGGTTCTGGGGTGCAGTTTAAGAGTAAGAGGCACACACCACTTAGTAAATGAATGAAAGCGTATTGTGAACGACAGGGTTTGTCAATGAGGCAGATCCGATTCCGATTTGACGGGCAGCCGATCAATGAAACAGACACACCTGCACAGTTGGAAATGGAGGATGAAGATACAATTGATGTGTTCCAGCAGCAGACAGGAGGTGTCTACTAAGAAGGGAACCTGATACTTTACTCCAAAACTCTGTTCCTCCAAACCAAGAAGACATTCTCAATTAGAAAACTGCAATTCGGTTTCAACACATCTGACTACTACAGTATAGTTTTCTCTGTTCTTTCATTTTCCCCTTCTCCATTCCTTTATTGTACATAAAGTAACTGATGTATATGCACAAACATTTGCATTTTTTTAACTAAATGGCCAATGGTATGTTTTGATCTACATCAAATGGAGATGGGATGGGGAAAAATACCGGTTCTGTGAAAACACCCCCTTTCTCCATTAGTGGCATGCTCATTCAGCTCTTTATATTCCAGTAAGTTATTTTGCTCTCACTGTTTAACTATATATATATATAAATTCTTGCATACCTTGTTTGATTGGAGAATTTTAATGTATTTCATTTGTCATTGTAAAACCAAGAACAATTTTATAACTTTTTTTGTACGTAGTTGTTGCATGTAGGGCAATCTGTCTTTAAGTAGGGATAAATTACTCTAAAAAATGAATCCTAGATAGTTTTCCCTTCAAGTCAAGTGTCTTGTTATTTAAATAAACTTCTTGTTTTAAAAAAAAAAGGAATGCTTAGCCCAGCTAGTGTGTCTCAGTAGTTGAGCATCGACCTATGAACCAGGAGGTCATGGTTCTATTCCCAATCAGGGCACATGTCCAGTAGGAGCTCCATCCCCAGAAGGGGGTGTGCAGAAGGCAACTGATAGATGACTCTCATCATTGATGTTTCTATCTCTCTCCCTCTTCCTTCCTCTCTGAAATCAATAAAAAATATATTTTAAGAATGCTTACATACATCAATGCATTGACTTGAAGCTCCTTTAGTATCAGCTGAAATACTCCTTCACTCAAGGTCAGGATTGATTTATGCTCCTGAACTGGCCTGAAGTTAAGAAACATGTGGACAGCTTTATTGGCCTGATTTTCATCCCTTTATAAGGTCAAGCACACAGAACCTCCACAGTGGACTTATCTTAGACTTTAAGGGGAAGTTGGCATTTGAATCAGGGGCTTTGAGCAGAATATAAAATGGGATTTATAAGTATCATATTTAAATTTACTGAGTATTTGTGACACAAGAGCTTATGTGTAACAAAGTTAAATATAAATGGAAAATAAAAACCAGTGTGGAGGATAAGGAATCTGAGACTGACTTTATCTGACTGAATCATCTCCTGGTTGTGAACTAGAGTGACAAATTTATCCCAGAGACTGCCATGCGTGTGCCAAGTCATTTGTTGCAGAATTGGCCCTTTAAATGGTCACCTTCAGATGAGACCATATATCTGGGATACAAGACCACCCTAGTCATAGTCCCACCCCCAATAGGAATTCATTTTCAAGGATTCTGAATTCAGATTTTTTGTTTACTTTTATACAAATTCATGTTTTCTAGAACTATCCCAGCCAGAGCAAGTTGGTTGCATAGGACATGCTCTTAAACTTGTCCAAGAAATAGTAAAACTCAGAACATCTGAAAGAAGTTTCCAAGCTTCTAAGAGCTTCCCTGCTTACCCAGTAACAACCACTTGGATTCAGTTCTACAAAAAGAAACTGAAAAAAAGAATGAGACCTGGAGATGTAGATATGCATCCGGTCACTGTGTGCTTGGGTGACAGGTGCCATAGAACAGAATTCTGGAAATCCGTAGGACTTCTTGAGAACTTGGAAACAAGTAGTAAAGGGATAAAGGGGGAAAAAACACCAGAATAGAAACAGATAAGAAGCCAGAGCCTCACATGAACCCAGCTGTGAACCCAAGATCATTTTTAGGGAAATCTGCATATGGAGATCCTTAGGGCTATTGCCTTTGGGAATGTTACAAAATTTTATTCCTTGGCCACTTAAAGTCAGCAGAGGCCATAGTATTTGCTTTGCTGAGTGAGATATAAACAGGAACTTTAAGAATCAGTGTGTGTTTCTGCTATTCCTTTTGGCATGGCGAACAAGAATATTTAAGATGTGGCTGTCCCACAAACCTGGCCAATTTACATTTGACAGGTAAGGTAAATGAAAAAAAACTTTGTTGTTTTAAGTCCCTGAGATTTGGGGGGATGTTTGTTGTGGTATAAACCCAACCTACCCTGACTAATACATTAGGAAAGCCAAATGATTGAAATATTATAACATTAAATATATTTGGAATGAAAATAGTTCTTGGAAACATGATATTTAGGACTTCACTTCCTGTTAGGAAAGGTAATTCTGGCTACTCTTTTGTAAGAAGTCAAGTGAAAATAACATGAGGAATAACATGTTTGCATGTTATTGCTTGAAGACCAGACAAACAATAAGACTCCAAATTAGATCAAAGTTGCAGAGACACCAGTCAGAAGCAAAGCCATAAAAATGGCTGCCAAATATCCCACAAAATTAGACACAGGTAAAGGAAAATAACCATATGCTTCTGCAAATCTCAGCATTTAGAGCTCTTTAAAAGAGGTAGCCCATCCCACAGAACCAAAATCCACTTCCTTCCTTCAAAACACAAATTCAGGTGTGCAGGCAGTCTGTAGTGGCATCTCTGGATCCTGTCTGAGGCATGGTTGAGGTATGTATAGGCAGGACTGAACAGAGAAATACAGATACACTGCATTTGTAGGGCGTAGAGTTGGTAATGTTGACATTATGGTTGTTGATCTTGGTTAACTGAAAAATTCTAAATCATTTATTTTTCAACTGTGAACCTAAAAGAAATGTCTTGCTTTGGATTTCCTCCTCTTTCTCATTCCCATTCTGGAACTTGGCAGTAATCACACTTGGCCATACAGATAAAGTTCCCTCAGAGTGGGTCGAGCTATAGGGGAAGAACCTGGGTTCTTGAATAACTTTATGAAACAGTTCTGACTACCACAGAGCAGCTGCACAGCTGTGTGAAAGAGAACTAAACCTCGATTGGTTTAAGCCACTGTACTTTGAGCTCTTTCTGTTATATCAGCTTAGCTTTTGCCCTAATTAAAATATCTAAAGGCCAATCTTTTTAAAAGGCTCTGAAATAGATGAAGCTGGTTATTGTAATAAATAGGAGCCAGCACAAAACTGGAAATAGTGGGGAAGTAATCTCAAAATAATAAAGGAACTCAACAACATATAGCATGTACTTTCTTTGAAACTATGCAAATAAACAAGATACCTGAATGAAATAATGACTTTTCTATGAAAACATATATTTCCAAAATTACCTCAAAGGAAGTGTATTAGCTGAGATGGTTTCAGAGGTGAGTGTAATCAAATAATCAAGACAAATGAAACTCCAATACTATGCAAACTATTCTAACCCATAAAGAGAGAAATAACTCTTTCAAATTCTGTCTGTAAAGTGTGAACAATTTTGACAATAGAATTTGACTGAGATGGTATAAAAATAGAAAACTACACATCAATTTACCCACAATATCACTGTAAAAAATCATAAATAAAATGTTTTGCCAACCTTAAAATACAACAAAACAGCCCAATAAAAGTAGAATGATCCACAATACAAGAATATTTTTCTTCTAAGAAAATTTGAGACAATCGAAGATTTTTCAAACAAAACGTAACTTACATTATTGACCTAAAATATCTTACTATAATAAAATTAATAGAACATTTCTTGTTATAATTTTACATATACATAATATAGTTTATTTTGTATATACTGTACAGTGTTATGGTTAATTTCACTAGAAGCATTTCCATTAGAATAGGACACAAGTAAAGGATGCCACAATCAATACCTCTTTAGCATTGCTCACACAGTTTAGCAAGAGAAGAAAGTGGTGTAACAAAAAGAGAAAATAACTATTTTTAGCATTTGATAAGCTCTTTAACCTGAAAAATCTAAGAGGATCAAGTGAAAAATATTTTAAGAAAAGAAAGACTTCAATAAGATGACTAGTTATAACATTAAACACAAAAAAATAGCTTTTCAGTGGACAAGCAATCTCTAAACACTGATGGGAAATATTATTTAAAACAGTAACAGGAAATATGAAAAACTTGAGAAATGTGCCATACTTATATAATGAAAACTTTAAAGTTTTTTGAAAGACACAGAAGACTTGACTAAGTCAGATCTATTGTATTCTTGCTTAGAAGATTTGATATGCTAAATGTTAATTATTTCTAAATTAATCTATAAAGTCAATGAAAATTCAAAAGAATTTTTCCTTCTTCACAAGAGGATTCAAAATTTCAAATGAAAAAAAAAATATTTGAGGGTAGCCAGAACAAATCTGAAGAGGGGGCACTATACCAAATACTAAAACATATGATAAACTTAGAGTAATTAAAACAATCTGGTATTGGCACATAAACAGACCACTGGAAAAGAGAGTTCAGAAACAGATCCAAGTCCAGATGGAGATTTAATTTGTTAAATGTGGCATCACCATTTGGTGGGAAAGTGATGAATAAGTCAGCCAACGATGCTGTGACAACTGGTTAGCCATTTGGAACAACATAAACCTTGAGCACTACGTTATTTATTACATAAAAAATGAATTACTTGCATCAAACATTTAAATGTAAAAAATCATGAAAATAATAATAAACAACAGGGGGATTTTTACTTGTAATACTTTTGTAACCTCACTAATAATTATGAAAATATGCATTTAAATGAAACTAAGACATTCTTTTTCTCTATCAGATCAAAATTTAAAACTATATAGGCTAGATAATCATTCTTTTTATACCTACTGATGAGAGAGCTAATTAATGCAAGCTTTCTAGAGAGAAGTCTGGCAATTTTAACCTAGCAAGTCTACACCTAAGAATTTAATTTTCAGATGTATTTACACATTATGTAAGTATGTGTGTACAAAAATGTGTGTTTAAGCATTGTTAGTAAAAGCAGAAAATAATTTTAATTACTACATGACTGGTAAATAAAGTATGGCAATTCAACAATGAAATGTTAGTTAGCCATAAAAAATGTGATAGATCTGTATGTACTAATAGGCAATAGTATTTAAGTTTTATTAAGAGATAAATGAAAGGTAGAGATATAAAGTATGTTATATCATGTGATTTAAGTATATATAAATTAAAACATCTCATTATATGTCTTTAATTATGTAAAGTCTTTTATGCTCCAGCCATACCAGAATCCCTGATGTTTTGCCAACACTCTAAGCCCACTCCTGCCTCATTCAGGCCTTCCTTTGCCCTGGAAACCCTGATTTCCTGCATATTTTCATGGTTTACTTCTCTCCTTACATCTTTGCTCAAATGTTACCTAGTGATGAGGCTGACCCAACTACCCTATTTTAAAATTGCACCCCCTCCCAAGACCCTTTACTATATCCCAGTACCTTTAATAGTACCTGACAAATAGGAAGAAACAGAGCCTCAAAAAGTCTAAGTAACATGAAAGTTCATGGAACCAATAAGTGAAAGAACGACATATGAATCACAGTCAATAAGTTGTTCACTAACTTCCACTAACTTCAAACAGGCAGTGGGATTAGATGGGAGATACCCTGCTCTGGTGGTTTAAGATTACCTGGGGTGCCTGCCTTTTCCAGGTTAGAAGTCACTGAGTGTGAGTTCTCAGGCACCTCTGAGAATGTTTAGGGACAGACAATTGAGGAGTACTCTAGCTGAGTCATCACTAGAGTGTTTATATACCTCTCAGGTACTCAAATGGTTTGGCAGAATTTCCATTTCTTTTCTTAAACCTGTGACTCAATCTGCCTACCATAACCTAACCTATAATTGAATTAGCTCTCAATAAAATGACATATATTTTGAATCTCTCTCAAAATAGCTTCAGAAATTATTCCTTGACAATTTTTCTGGGTCAAATAACACTTTGTGTCAGGTTATTAATCAGAGAGAAATTCTGATGTCATTCATTTTACTCTGTATGCATCTTTCAGAAAGGGGAGAACTGTGATACAAATGACTGTGTGGGAGAAAATATATTAGGTTTATAAGGTGGTAAGAACAAATTTTTAAGGCCAAATTCAAATCATTCCACCTCCAAGAAACCTCAGATTCTCTTAATTCTCCTTTTTTCAAAATCCCATAGCACTTTGCTTGTGCGTCTATAATTATTGTAGCCTGCTTTCTGTTAAAATTATTTGAGTTCCTTGTGTGTAGAGATCCCCCTCTTACTCTTCTTGGGGTCCCTCCTGGCACTAAGCACCATTTTTTTTTGTATGTGGAATTTGCTCAACAAATCCTGTTGAAGTGATTAAAATAAGTTCAGTATTGAACACTAGCTCCTATTCCAATTTTGGTTTCTCTATCATGACCTGATTATTATAGTTAACTTTTTAAAACAATAGCCTGCGAGTATTCCATTCTTTTAATTTCTATTTTTTGAAACAATACAGACACAATTAAATCAAATCCTAACGCTTGGCATCTTTCCAAATATAGCAATAATTGCATTGCCCTTTTCAATTTCATCAAACTCAGTAGCCTAACCTTCCACAAAGCCTAGTAGTGAGAGGTGAGCAAAGTTTGGTAAACTCATGAAGATTGTTGATTTATAAATGCTTCAAATCGTTCAGCATTTACCATTTGTATTACTTTTTCAGATAGAGGGTCTTTCATTTTACACACTTCTTTTTGTTATTGCTGGATTGTTGTTTCTTCAGTTTGAAGTACAACTGACAAAATTATAGGTTATTTAAAGAGTACATGGAAATTATTTAATATATGTATACATTGTGAAAGAATTCCTAAGTTAACTAACACGTTATTGCCTCGCATATTTATCTTTGTGTGGTGTGAGTGTGTGTGTGTTTATATTTGGTGAGATCCTTGTTTGTTTTTTACTTCATTAATTTCGAGATCGTGTTTATTTTTTGCTCTTTCTTCCCCATTTGGAGCTCATCAGCGCAAGAGCTCTGGCATATTGAGCCCTGAAATGAGCCAGCCTTTTGATGATGCTGCAGCCTAACCAGCAGCCCTTTGACTAGGCACTACCTGATTTTTTTTATAGGTGAGGAACCGAGATTTAGGTAGAAGGTAATTTACCTGCCCCATTGCACAGAGGGGCGGGGGGGGGGGGGCGGGGAGACTGTGCTCCCACAGTCCTGCAGACAGCACCTCTGTCCGCGATGGAAGAGGGGCACTGGGATAGAGCAAGTGAACTCCCAGAGGGATGTGTCCCGCTGTCCTCAGTGTCCGCATTGGCAGAGCCAGTCCCGCACCCTGCCCAGCCGGCTCACACAGTCCCAGGGGCTCCCGCGAACCCCGGACGGCCTCTGGGCTTTCCTGGAGCAGGCAGGAACCTCATTCCCAGCCCCGCTCGCCCAAGCTCTCCCGTCCGTCTTCGTCTTCGCAGAAACCTCCCTGGTGAGAGAGACCTCAGGCGGTCTCCAGCTCTTCCCAAGGGGGAGAAGAGCCCCTGAAGCCGCAGAGCTTCCCAGGCCAGGTGCCCAAGTGCCTGGCAGTTCCCAGCTGTGAGGCCGCCGCATTTTCGGGCTCACATCTTGGCAGAAAGCACAGACCTGGGAACGGTGTGGGCCAAGAGCTGCAGGCGAACAGCTAATCCAGTTCTGGAAGGGGGCACTGGTAGTTAAGCCCTTTAATGGCCCCAGTCCTATGATAATTAGTCCTGGCCTGGAGCTAGCGAACAGCGAGCCCCTTTAACCTGAAAGGGAGCCTCATCCACTGCTGGCGCTAATCCCTTGCACAATGAAAGCCGAACTAATTCACTGGGTAAACACCCTCTCCAGTTACTTACAAGCTGTCTTATTTCAGCCCCAAACCAAATAGAAAAGCAGCCAGTGACTGAAGAGAAATCAAATATTTAAGAACTCATTTTGCCTGATCCCTCCCTCTCCCCCCCCCCCCCCCCCCCCCGGGGGGGATGCTTGTGTATTGCGCACGGGATCTCTTCATGCTGCTTCTTCTATGAATCAAATCACAGCCTGTAAGCCTGGGATCAGGCACATAGTAGGTGTTTAGCAGAGATCAACTTCTGCCTTTATTTCAGGGTTTGGCTCACTAGTCTAGACCAGTGGTCCGCAAACTCCTGCGTGCATCAGATTCACCCGGGAGGATGTGAAACTCACATTGCTGGGTTCTCTGTCCACAGTTTCTGATTCAGTAGATGAGGCCAGATAATGTATATTTCCAACAAGTTCCTCAGAGAACCACTGGTCTAGATCTGGGATCCATAAATTATTGTGTAAAGGGCCAGGTAGCAAATATTTTAGGTCTTGTGGGCCCAAAAATTTGTCCCAACTACTCAACTCTGCTATTGTGCAAAAGCTACATATAATATTTAACTGAATGAGTATGGGACTCAAATGTGAATACAGTGTAATTTTCACATTATGAAATACTCTAATTTAGCTTGTAGGCCATACAAAAACAGGCTAGATTTGGCTTTGGGACCATTGTTTGCTGATGCATATCTTAGAATGATTATGGTTAACCCTTTCTACACCATAAGCATCTATAGACGCAAGCGGCAGACCTTCCCCACATGTCACGCGTGTCTATAGCCGCACACCTCTCCTATTAACTCTGGTCACCCAATTTTAAAGTCAGACTTGTTAGTGGCATCTCTGGGTTTGTAAAGAAAATTATGGTAAATATTCTAGCACATATGGAAGAAATTCCAATATAGTCCTGTTTTGGACACATGGCAGTTAATAATAAGTGATATGGCAGAGACAACAACTCAAGCCTGGAAACAGAAGAGATGGTCCTATGAGTTACATTGTGACCCTCCCCAAATGCACTGTTGAAGTCCTAAGTGTGAGTAGAGACAGCACTTTTAGGAGGTAATTAAGGTTGTATGACATCATAAGGATAGGATCCTACTCTAATAGGGTTGGTAGCTTTAAAAAATTCATTTTCAATTACAGTTAATATATTATATTCGTTTCAGGTGTACAACACAGTGATTAGACATTTATATACCTTACTAGAAACCAGGTGCACAAAAATTCGTGCAGTTGGTGGGGGCGGGGTGTGTCCCTCAACCCGGCCTGCAGCCTCTCACAGTCTGGAAGCCCTTAGGGGATTTCCCTAAGCCGAAGTTTGGCCTCCCTCTGTGGGCGGTGACTGAGAGGGCCAATCAGGGGACTATACTGGCCAGCAAGCTGCTGGCCCCGCACCCCCCCGACCCCCTCCCCCGCTCACACACACAGCTGGTTGCTACTACCTGATCACTATCCCCTCCCTCTGCCCACTGGCACACACCTTGGCTGGCCTGGTGCCACCTGCTCACCATCCCCCCTCCCACACCGGCCATTTGGTTGATTTGCATATTATGCTTTTATTATATAGGATAGGATGAAGTGATCATCTTGGTGGTAAGTCTAATACCCATCTGACATCATACATAGTTGTTACAATATTATTGACTGTATTTCCTATGACAATTTCTATAACTGGCAATATGTACTTCTTAATCCCCTTTTCCTTTTTCACCCACACCCCAAACCCCCTCCCAACCATCAATTTATTTTCTGTATCTATGAGTTTCTTTCTGTTTTTGTTTGTTCATTTATTTTATTTTTTAGATTCCACTTACAAGGGAAATCATATGGTTTTTGTCTTTCCCTGTTTGACTTATTTCACTTAGAGGGTTTTATGCTAAGTCTACTAGGGCTGGTGGTTTTATGTGAAGAGGAAAAGGCTGAGATAAGGCCACCCAGTGAGGGAGTAGCCATCTGCAAGGCAAGAAAAGAGTTCTCACCAAAACTCAACCACGATGGCACCCTCATCTCCGACATCCAGGAAATAAGTTTCTGTTATGTAGGCCACCCATTCTATGGTACTTTGTTATGGAAATCTTAACTGAGTAATATAGATGGAAATAACGGTGTTGTGGGAAAATGCTAGACTTATGAACCTGCTTTGCAAACAGTTAAGAATGGTCTCTTGTATGCCAGGCACTGTTCTGGCTATTGGGCATATAGAGGGGGAGAAAAACTGTATCTGCTTCCACTTTCCAGAACTGTGTGTGTGTGTGTGTGTGTGTGTGTGTGTGTGTGTGTGTGTGTGTAGAAGGGAGTGGGTACTGGCTCTGCATGGAGCTCAAAGGCTGTGATGTGCACATTCGCAGACCAGGCACTAGTGTTCATGAGGACACAGTTGCCAAAATTAATCTGCTAACTACACTTATGAAACCCACACCATGTGCACAGCCCTATTCTAAACCCAGCAGAGAAAGATTAAGAAAAACAGGCAAGACCTTTTCCTGGGCATGAATGCTAGCAATCGCCTTTTTCTCAGTGCCAAGCACCTTTGCCTTTAGGAAACAGGGACAGAAACACCCTCAACTTTCAGTAGAGGGTGTCATTGCTATAGAAAAGATAGATTCTTTGTTCCAGAAAGCCAAAATAAAAGACACATTTCATTTTTTTAGAGCAGGACATAAGAACTGTGCTCCTTTGATAAGTGAGAAGATTTAAAACATCTATATTCCTGTGCTTGAGGCAAGCAGGGACTTTTTAAATGCTGACCATGTTTATTCTGTTTTAATCTGTCCTAGTCCTGGAATAGAGGCGTCAGGAAGTCTATCAGACTCTTCTCATTCACTGGGGTCATGGGGTTGATTTTGCAGGGCCTGCTGTTTGAAACTTTGCACATTTGAACACTTGAACATTTGTCAAACAGTGGCTTATCGGGATAAAGGAGCTACATTTCTGTTCATGTGTTTCTGTCACAACTCTCAAACTGTGTGAGGACCGCTTTCATCAGAAGACAATTAGGGGATGTAGTGGAGGCTTTCCCAATCCCTGATTATCTGTATTCTCAACTATGAGTTAGATTTACATCATTCTTGAGTGGGAGGGGCAGGAATAATTGTGGGGGTCTATACTGCTGAATCCTTACTGGATGCTTTCAGAATGCTAACTGGGATTACACCAGTAAGATCTTAGCAGCAACCAGGGAAACCTGAAAACTGTGGTCACCAATGGACATGGGACTGTCACCCTTGTCTTTGCACACTTCACTATCTGATAGCACAGATGAGCAAGAAAATTAAGATGACTCTTCTAAATCTCGGCCACGTTGGTGAGCTTTTCTGTATGTCCCCAGATTCCACTGGAGTCCAAGGGAGGCAGGCAAGGGGGCTGTTGAACATACTCCCCACAGTTGGGGCTCTAACTTCTGCCGATTCCCAATTTTATGTGCATGACTCATAATCTCTCAGTTTCCTCTATGAGAGAAAGAGGAAGCTAATGAGACTGACCTTTGCTTCAGAATTGTGCTGAGGGTCAAGTAAGATAGTGGATGGAAAGGAGACTTGTAGTGTACTACACACGTGACAGGTATTATATGTAAGTGCTTAATAACTAATTTTACATGAAGATGATAATGTTACATGATGCTTAAGTTTTCTTAGCATTTTCCAGATTTCTGTGTTAGACAAGTTAATCCTCAATTCTACTTTGTTATCTACTTTGTCAGCTAAAAGGGAATATCTTGGTCTCCTCAGGAAATTTAGTGAACAATGAAACAGATGTAAAGGCACAATTTGGATATTTCAATTTCAAAGACTTGTCTAAAGTATTAACTTCTTACAGAGAGCTTAAATCAGGTGTAATCAGACAAAATCAGATTGGTGGGGACTTTTTTCAGTTTATAATATATAGATGATGGGTTTGGGGAAAAGGTGACTTCTATTATTTTTTATGGAAAAGCAAAGTTATATTATTGTATATGGTATAACGCTGGTCCTCTAAGCATTTTACATGCACACATATAAATCTGGCCATTGATCAATTTCTGAATCTATTAAGTGGTTCTCACCTAATAGTCTCCTGAGTAGTTACCAAGGCAGATGCCCATCAGATCAGAACAGACCCCTTTCCTAGCAGGATCTGTGGATAGCCCCTGGAGTGACTTAAAAACACTATTTTTACCCCAGGAAGAGATGCAAGACATGGAGCACCAATACCCCAGTGCTGAACCTTCTGAGCACTAACCCATACCACCCCAGAAGAGTGGAAAGAACCATGGACTTGGAGGCCATGGCTTACATCTGAGTGCTGGACTGCCACCTTATAGGTAGGTCACCTAGATAGATCTCTTAACTACTCTGGGAGTCCAGGTAACTCTTCTATAGGTAGGAAGAGTTTCCTTCATGTTTAGAGATCTGTTGCATTAAGTCTCTACAGTTGGAGGAAATGATTTTCAGGGAGGACTTCTGAACTCAGTTGTCCTATCCAGCTGGGGGACTGGGAGGAGGAGGGCATTTGGGAGAAAACAGTGACTGGAGGACCAGACAACCAGCATAGAACAAACAAGTAGACACTGACCTGGTAGCTCAACCCCAAACTCACCGTCTCCCTGCTGCCCACCCATCTCTTGCTTTGCCCAGATAAGTCTGCTGATCCAGGGACCACTGACCTGAGCTTCCATCCCATCTGATGAGGAATTCTGACAGTCTTTTGCTCCAGGACTCCAAAGTCAGTGTTGCATATTTAATCTCTTGACACTATTCACTTATGAGGTGGGGAGTTGGGAGGAAGGACTTGGTCTGGAGAATGTGAGCCTCTAAGGGCCTGATACTTCCTGATCTTGTAGGTCCCTAGGTCTGGGATTATTGACTTTGGAATGTTGGCCCCCAATCTCATCTGGCTAGTTCTCTAGCAGGGAAAAATCCTGCATTGTGGGGTTTGGTGGCAGGATGCAGGGCACTGGGAGAGAGTAGAAACTTAAAAATTAAAACCCTTAAACTTTCTGTGAGCACTAGGTGATGAGACTGCAGATAGATAGACACTTGAATAACACTTTACTCCTTAATTACATAAGTAAGCATGTATAGCATATATTTGCTATAAATTATGTTTTACTGTGCAAGCCATTTAAGCAGCATAGCAAACCCCTTCAGTCCTGCCTAGTCTTCACATTTTTTCCCTCCCTTTCCCCACCTTGATCCCAGAGGTGGGATCCCCCTTCCCTCTGCCCCCCACCCAGCTGCATCTGCCAAGGGCCCATTAAAAAAATAATTTCTCACCCTGCCTCCAACAGCACCACACACCTGGTAATAAATAATATGATCATTGCCTAACAGGCACTCAGAAGAGCCCTGTGATAAATAAGGAGACTTCCCATCTCTCCACAGGCTCTGCAGCGAGGGCTGGCAGAGGAGAGTTCCCTATTAAAGAACTCGCATAGCCACAGGCAAATTCTCTTACTGCGTCTCCTTGTGGAGACCTTTTCTTAAAAGCTGAGATTGCTCTGATGGTTCAAGGTGCTATTGAGCTCTAACCAGGGACAATTACAAGACTCCAGTCGCAGCATCTGAGGCGATGCTTGTGTCTGATAAGGTTGCTGGAGAATAATGCAAAGGAGAGAGGCCCGATAATGGGTTGCTGAAAGGATGGGATGAAGCATCTTTGCCCAGAGCCTGAAGACAGAAGCAGCCTCCCCCCATCCCACCCCCAAATTCTTTTCCATTTTTATTGCATTAAAAAAACTACTCTCTAAACATGCACTTCAGAAATGATTTTTTTTCCTAGCTCCAAGCTAGTAATACTCCTCTGATTTTTTTTTTATCATGAGAGGTTTTGAGAATAATTCTGCTTTTCTTGTTCAGTTTTTTTCCTGTTTTCTATTGAGAAAACCAGAGAGGGAACAATTGCATTTGTCCCTTCCCTTTCTTCAATTGTATGGTTATTCCATAGAATTTTCTACCTTACCTTATTTTTGGTTTTCAAAACCTTTCACAAAATACTAAAAAACAAAAATCCCACAGCCATTATTTCATGGTATTTTCTATTTCTCTTTTTATTTTCTTGTCTTTGGGAGTGTCTCTCTCTCTCTCTCTCTCTCTCTCTCTCTCTCTCTCTCTCTCTCTCTCTCTCTCAGAATTTGATGAAAGCAAATTTCTAGGATTAATTACATTTAGAAATTCAGGCCATTTTTGCAATCAAAAAAAGATGTTAATTCAATCCAAAGACAGGTAAGCAACCAGGAGACAACAGGGGTTAGGGATAAATGAGAGATTTTGCTAGTTTGCCTTTCTCAGTGTGGTCAGAAGCCTAGATTTCCCGCCTGGACAAGGCAGAATCAGAATAAGCGCAGTGAAATAGTTTTGGGCTGTGACAACATGGTTGTAATTCCTCCATTTTTTTTTCTCTCATTCACTTTTGAACTCCAGGGGATGTACTAGAGGGAAGGCCTAAGAGCTCTGACTGTGAATCAGAGACCTAATTCCTTCCAAGTACATATATGTGTGTGTGAGCAGCAGGAGGGGGGCAGGATCAGTTTACCCAGGCTGTTTTTCAGTCATGCACTTCTCCCACCCACAGTTTGAAGCCCTGTCTGTGGGTGAATGAAATTAACAAGGATATTTGCTTCTACCCAGAAGATTATTCAAGAACTAGCTGCTGACCTCAAAGAATGCAAACGTGTAACACAGATAGATCAATAATAGATTAATAACCATATGTTACAGATGTCATATGCTGTTGAAACCCACAGTACCAGGAAAATGGTTAGGGCTTGGGTAGTTAGGGTCATCACTGAAGATAAAGTGAGAATTGCATGGGCTTTTAAAATAGCTCTTTTTGATCATGGGTTTCTAGAGAGAAGTCATTTCCAGTCCTCCCTTAAGAGCTATCCCATGATCAGGTAATGCCTGGTGTGCTGCATAGGAAGGTGAACAGACATGTGTCTGTGATTCTAGCTCATAGGTTCTATTTTGAATCTCTATGAATACTTTCCTAGAACAGAGGGCATTGGATCTGACCTTCCTTTACTTCTGATGGTTTCTGGCTCACTCCCATTAGCAAGGGAATAATGTCAGACATACTCCATACAACTGAGGCTCCAACATGAGCGATGAGGAAGCACAGGAAATTAGAAGAGACCTAGAAGCCAATTCCAGGCCTCACTGTGTGTAAATCACAAGCAACAACCTTGGGCGGATTCTTTCCCATCTCTGAGCTTTTGTTTTCTCATCTCTTCTGAAATGAAGGTTTGATGAGAACAAGTATCCATTTAGGGTGCAACTCTCAGAGGCTAATGGCCATGTGCTGGAGGCCAGCCATGCCCCAAGGCAGCTTATGATGGTGAGTGGTTGGCAACTGTGAACACTCCCTCCTGAGTTACACAAAGATCCAACAGGATTTTCAAATCTTCATTTCCGGTGTGGCCAGTAGGTAATGGCCAAACAGGCATCTAGGATTATGGAGATTCTAGTCTCAGAAAAGGGCAACATGATCCTAAGGAAGAATATTCAGTGAGTGTTGGTTGTCCTGTCACATATAGCTTCACTTGAAGGAAAAAATATGGTGCTAGATCTCTAGAATAGAATTCCTGGGGGTTTAAACTCAGGAGTCTGGGGCAAGTGGGGAGAAACTGCAGGTGAATCAGACAAAAACAAAACAACTATAGTTTTAATTCATTTTGGAACAATCAGCCCCTCAAGTGACAAACCTAGGGCTTGGACCAACTATGAGATTTGTGAAGCCCAGTGCAAAAGGAAGATGTGGAGTCCATACTCAAAAATTGTGAAGAATCTCCGTAGGCAACAGTGAGCATTCAACCAAGCATGAGCCTTTGTAAACATGGAGTCCTGTGTACTGCCTTGGTCACACATCCATGATGTTGCCCTATTGGACACTTTCCCAGGTGAGATGAGACAGTTGACTGCTGGCTTAACAGAATTAGGTAAGTTCAAAGAGGTCATTTGCTTTATTTGTGTGATTAGCATAGAATCCAATCAACTAGGCTCCAGTCACAGAGTGCATAGAAGACTAAAATTGTATAGACAATTCTAATTTAAAGCATTCTCTAGTATCACTGCCATTGCCTGACTATGTTTCACTGCTTTTCTGTTATTGTTTTCTTGTTCAGAAAGTGCAGCATCAAATATGTAAAATATATTCATGAATTTTTAGTTACTTTATTTCAATATAAAAAGTATGTATTGATTGATATTCTGTGCTGCACTATGAGATGTGAGGGGTATGGAGGACATTGCCCTCGTCCCCAAGGAATGATGGTGCTCATTCATTCATCAGAGTGGCCCAGAAGTACCTATCCATAGGGTGACTTCAGCAGCCACCAGGAGGTGCACCTTTTATGTATCTGGACACAACCAAGGGGGTCTTCCTTAATTATAGTTTGTGGATCAGACCTGTGACATTTTCAGGCTAAGTATCCAGGAGTTTGGTAATTTAACATGGTCTAAAGATGCCTAAGGTTTTGCTGAGGCACAAATTTGAATCAGGAGCTGCAAGGCTGGGCAGAAGGGCCAGACACTTACCCTGATCACCTGCTCCCACCTGCCTTTGGTCATGGCTTTGGATCTCTTCATTTATCATCACCTAGGTAGTTCCTGGGACTAATTCTATGGTGCAGCAGTATTTAAAGGGTGGGCAGTTCATAAGGGGCTTAGAGCCTACTCTTCTAAAAGGCTAAGGGGTAAATGTGAGTCAAATTTTTACTTATTCCAACTGGTAATCTCCTCATTGGTCTGAATTACTCCTCTGTGTCTCTATTTTTATGCCCTGGTTCTCTGTTTCATCCATCTATACTAATAAAAAGATAACATGCAAATTGGTCACAATGCCCTCACAGCAACAACCGATCAGCAGGCTGTGTGGAGTGACAAGGCTGGCAGGGGGGTTAGCGATGAAGGACCAAATGACTGACCAGCAGGCTGCATGGGGCGACCAGGCTGGCAGAAGGGCAGTGAGAGGTGATCAGGCTGGCAGGCAGGCAGGCAGGCAGTTAGGAACCAGCAGTCCTGGATTGTGAGAGGGATGGCCGAAACTGTCAATTAGACATTCCCTAAGTGGTCCTGGATTGGAAAGGGTGCAGGCTGGGCTAAGGGGACCCCTACCCCCATGCACAAATTTTGTGCACTGGGCCTCTAGTTGGTTCATATTTTTCCATTATTTTTAACATTCCTAAGGAATCAAAACTCTTCCAAAATAAAGCTTGTGTCTATGTCCTTTCCCACATTTGTGACAAAGATTCCATTTTCATATGTGCCAAAAGAAATATACAAATCAACATGTTGAAAATAACAAAATTGAAACTACAAAAAGACTGTGCAGCCCATAAAGGGGTGAACCAAGTGTACCCACCTTAGATAACTGGGAAGGCTGAGCCACTGTCCTCTAGAGGACACCTACCACACAAAGCTACTTGACCAACTCAGGGAAGCAGTCAAAATGCGAAGACAAAGAAACCAATCACATTTGAAAGATATGGAGGAAAAAAACCGACTGGACATAGAGTTCAAAAACACTGTTAAAAGGTTTTTCATGAGGTTTCTAGAAAGGGCCAATAAATTTAACAAGACCCTCAAGGATATGAGCAAGACCCTGGAGGATATGAAAAATGACCAACTAGAAATTAAGCATACACTTACTGAAATAAAAAATATTACACAAAGACCTAAAAGCAGACTAGAGGACTGCAAGAATCAAGTCAAAGATTTAAAATACAAAGAAGCAAAAATCACTCAACCAGAAAAGCAAGAAGCAAAAAGAACCCAAAAAATTGAACATAGTGTAAGGAGCCTCTGGGACAACCTCAAGCATACCAATATCCAAATTATGGAAGTGCCAGAAAAAGAGAGCGAGCAAGATACTGAAAACCTATTTGAAGAAATAGTGACTGAAAAATTCCCCCACCTGGTGAAAGAAATAGACTTAAAAGTCCAGGAAGCACACAGAACCCCAAACAAAAGGAATCCAAAGAGGACCACACCAAGACACATCATAATTAAAAAGCCAAGAGCAAAAGACAAAGAGAGAATATTAAAAGCAGCGAGAGAAAAACCTATAAGGGAGCACCTATATGATTGTCAGCTGATTTCTCAACAGAAACTATGCAAGCCAGATGGGAATGGCAAGAAATATTCAAAGTGATGAATAACAAGAACCTACAACCAAGATTACTCTATCCAGCAAAGCTATCATTTGGAATTGAAGGTCAGATAAAGTGCTTCACAGATAAGAAAAAGCTAAAGGAGTTCATCACCGACAAACCAGTATTATATGAAATGCTGAAAGGTATTCTTTAAGAAGAGGAAGAGGAAGAAAAGGGTAAAGATAAAAATTATGAACAACAAATACACATCTATCAACAAATGAATATAAAAATCAAGTGAATTAAAAATCTGGTGATCAGAATAAACTGGTGAATATAATAGAATCAGGGACATAGAAAGGGAATGGACAATTCTTGTGGGGAAAGGGTGTGGGAGGTGCAGGAAGAGACTGGACGAAAATTGTATACCTATGGATGAGGACAGTTGGAGGGAGATAAGGGTAGAGGGTGGGAAGGGGAGTTATGGGGGGGGAAGAGGAACATTGTAATAATCTGAATAATAAAGATTTATTAAATTTTTTAAAAGAAAACACAAAAAATAACAAAATTGATTTGCATAGTTTGGGTGGAAAGATGTGTAAAGAATATTTTATTTGTAAGTCAGTTAAACATTTGGAACCTCAAATACTTAATGCTAACATTAAAGATAAGATTTATAAATACAATGACATTTCTAGGTTTTCAAACAGAGATGTATGAATTGCTGTTTATCAAAGAATTTAAAGAGTTATAGTTCCTTCTACATCAAAATAAAAAAAGCTTCTGCATAGCAAAATAAACCATCAACAAAACAACAAGAAAGCCCACTGCATGGGAGAACATATGTGCCAGTGTTATCCCCGATAAGGGTTTAATCTCCAAAATTTACAGGAACTCAGACAACTCAACAAAAGGAAGATAAACAATCCAATTAAAAAAAAAATAGGCAGCCAAAACCAGTTTGGCTCAGTGGTAGAGCATCGGCCTTTGGACTGAAAGGTCCTGGGTTCGATTCTGGTCAAGGGCATGTACCTTGGCTGTGGGCAAATCCCCAGTAGGGGGTGTGCAAGAGGCAACTGATCGATGTTTTTGACTTTCTATCCCTCTCCCTTCCTCTCTGTAAAAAATTAATAAAACAAAATAAAAAGTGTTCTTGACACTGACATTCTTTCAAAAAAATAAAATAAAATAATAAAAAATAAATAGGCAAAGGACCTAACGAGACACTTTTCGAAAGAGGACATACAGAAGGCCAAGAGACATATGAAAACATGCTCAAAGTCACTAATCATTTGAGGGATGAGAATCAAAACAACAATGTGGTACCATCTCACACCTGTCAGAATGGCTATCATCAACAAATGACAAGTGCTGGAGAGGATGCGAAGAAAAAGGAACCCTCTTGCACTGCTGGTGGGAATGCAGACTGGTGCGGCCACTGTGGAAAACAGTATGGAGTTTCCTCAAAAAATTAAAAATGGAGCTCCCATTTGACCCAGTAATCTCACTTCTAGAAATATAGCCCAAGAAATCAGAAAGAATATATGCACCCCATATGTTCATAGCAGCACAATTTATCATAGCTAAGATTTGGAAACAGCTTAAGTGCCCATCAGCAGATGAGTGGATTAGAAAACTGTGGTACATCTATACAATGGAATACTATGCTGCTATCAAAAAGAAGAAACTCTTACCATTTGCAAAAGCATGGATGAACCTGGAGAGCATTATACTAAGTGAAATAAGCCAGTCAGAGAAAAATAAATATCACATGATGTCACTCGTTTGTGGAATATAGTGAACAACATACATTGATGAACAAAAATAGAGCCGTAGGACAAAAATATTTTAGAATATAATAGAAGTAATCCTGTTATTTGCAGACTTCTAATATTTTCTACAACTTTTGTGATATTATACTATGTTAGTGCAGTTTTGGCAATATTATTTAAAATCTATTTTTCTTGAAATATTAATGCTTATTACATGTAACATATTTTAAATCCTTTTTTCTTGAAATACTAATGTTTATTGCATGTAACACAATTACACTTATAATCATTTTTTTCTTGAAATATGAATGCTTATTGCATGTTACATCATTTAAAAATTAAATAAATAAATAAAAATAACATAGATGTTACCAGGTGGGAACAGGAAATATTGAGAACACTTTGTAAAGCACATGGTTGTCTAACCATATGCTGTATGCCTGAAACTAATGCAAAATAATATTGAATGTAAACTGTAATTTAAAAAAATAAAAAAATAAAGTCATAGCTCCTTAATGCTGGAAAACCCCAGGGATTCCATAGTGATCATCTTAGAAGGCCCCAACTTCATGCGTTAAGGCCCTGTTTTGTTCCTCAAGAGTCTTTAGATCACCCTTTCAGCAGGAAAGCCAGTGCCAGGACGAGGCAGTGGTGCGGCCTGTGTTGGGAAGAAGACTAAAACAGCTGCTTTCTCTATCTGGCCCCTGACTGAAGAGGATTTCTCAGAGTTCCACAGCTTCCATCCGAAGAAGCATGACTTTTTTCAAAAGTGTGCATGTGAATACTTAGTATACAACTTAAACTTAGTATTCACTTAGTATTTGTGCTCTCTCATGTCTAAGAAGAAGAAAAAAAGCAAGCAAGGAAAAATAATTCTCAGTTTCCTAGGGTTCTGAAACTTATTTTTTTTAATTAAATATTTTAAGCTGAGGATTTTCAAATCAACTATGACCTTTTCAGAGTTTCATTATAGTTTTTTTTAAATCATAATTACTTGAGTTAGGGAGAGGGGGTGTCTACTTTATTCCTAATGGAAACTATACATATAGATGAAGTGTCTATATAAAAATGGGAACGGTGATTATATTAATGCGGTCTAACTGATATTCAATAACTCACCCTTCTATTTTCTATTGTCCATATTTAAATACTTCAAAAAGAATTCTAATCAAGTGGAAATTAATAGGTAAGGAAAGACTGGGACTGGCAGGAGAAGGTTCTAATCCTACTATCTCTTAATATTTCAAAGTCTCTTTTATTTTCTTAATAAAAGAGTGAGAGAAAGAGATGGAGAGAGAGAAAAGGGAATTAATTCAGGGCTCTGAACTGTCCTCTCATCTTAATGCTTTAAATAAATTCTAAGAGAATATTATACATGGGAAAGCTATTTCTGGCCAATGGCCGGGGTTTACTTTTGCTTCTCAACTTTTTTTCTGTCTTTCCTTCTTTCTTCCCTTTATTCTACCTATCTTCTCTCCCCTCTTTGCTCCTAGTGATGAGAACGATATTTAAAGTCCAGGCTCCCTAATATTATATAGCCGCACATTCTCCCTGGCCCCCTTCTTCCCCACTCCATCAGCCTGGGCACTGCTCCACACATCCTATGCATCCCTGCCTCTGTGTTTCTGGACTTGCTTTTCCCTTATTTTTTCCTCTCCGCTCAATCCTATTTGTTCTTCAAGTCCCATCTCCTCTATAAAAGTATTTCTACAGGAGGGTGGGGGTATGAATGGGAGGTGGTGGGTAAAGGGGAAATAAGGACATATATGTAATACCTTAATCAATAAAAAAAATTTTTTTAAGAAAAAAATAGAAGATAGGATCAAACAAATCCAAAAAAGTATTTCCATGTAGCTTCTTAAAAATTATAGTAATAATTAGGCTGATGCTGACACTGCCTGCTCAGCCTGGAGACTCCGCCCATCCAACCTGAACACAGTTTACCTTCACACCCAATTGGCCTGGAGGTCAAACCCTCCTAGGGCTAACAACAAAAAGCTGGGCTTAACTTCAACAATACTGTACAACCCATAAAGGATTGCAGTAAGAGTATCCACCTCAGGTAACTGGGGAGGCTGAGCCACTGTCCCTTAGAGGACATCTACCACACACAGCTAATGGACCAACCAGGAAAGCAGCCACAATGCAGAGAAATGGAAAGAAATCAGGTGTGAAAGAAATGAAGGAAAAAAAGACGACTAGACGTAGAGTTCAAAACCACAGTAATAAGGTTTTTCAAGAGGCTCCTAGAAAGCCCGATGAACTTAATGAGAACTACAAGGAAATGAACAACACCTATGAGGATATGAAAAAGGACCAACTAGAAATTAAGCATACATTGACTGAAATAAAAAATATTACACAAAGACCTAAAAGCAGACTAGAGGACTGCAAGAATCAAGTCAAAAGATTTGAAATACAAAGAAGCAAAATCCACTCAGCTGGAAAAGCAAGAAGTAAAAAGAATCCAGATAATTGAAGATAGTGTAAGGGGCCTCTGGGACAACCTCAAGCATACCAACATCAGAATTATTGAAGTGCCAGAAAAAGAGAGAGAGCAAGATAATGAAAACCTACTTGAAGAAATAGTGACCGAAAACTTCCAACTGGTGAAAGAAATTGACTTAAAAACCCAAGAAGTGCACAGAACCCCAAAATATAGGAATCTAAAGAGGACTACACCAAGACACAAGATAATTAAAGTGCCAAGAGCAAAAGATAAAGAGAATATTAAAAGCAGCAAGAGAAAAACAGTTAGTTACCTATAAGGGAGCACCCATATGATTGTCAGCAGATTTCTCAACAGAAATGATACAGGCCAGACTGGAGTGGCAAGAAATAGTCAAAGTGATGAATAGCAAGAATCTACAACCAAGATTACTCTATCCAGCAAAGTTATCATTCAGAATTGAAGGTCAGATAAAGTGCTTCACAGATAAAAAAAAAAAAAAAGCTAAAGGAGTTCACCACCACCAAACCAATATTATATGAAATCCTGAAAGATATTCTTTAAGAAGAGGAAGAAGTAAAAGGTAAAAATATAAATTATAAACAACAAATACACACCTATCAACAAATGAATCTAAAAATCAAGTGAATTAATAATCTGATGAACAAGATAAACTGGTGAATATAACAGAATCATGGACATAGAGAGGGAATGGACTGACAACTCTTGGGGAGAAAAGGGGTGTGGGAAGTGCAGCAAGAGACTGGACAAAAATCATGCAACAATGGGAGAGGACAGTGCGGGGGGAGGTGAGGGCAGAGGCTGGGATGGGTACGGGGTGGAGGCGAGCTATAGGGGGAGAAAAGGGGGGACAATGTATTTAATAAACTGAACAATAAAGATTAAAAATATTATACTAATAATTAAATATTTTAACTGTAAATATTTATTTGGCAATTCCAGTTTCCTAAGCAATTTACTTGCACTGTATCCTTTAGTCCTCTAAGTAATATCTAGGAAATTATCCCAACTTCCTGGATAAGGTCTGAGACTATGAAAAGGTTAAGTCAATTGTCAAAATATGACTCTTGAGTGGAAGAGATGGAGGAAGGGTTCTAACAATTGCTTCTTTTGTTCCTAAACTGGGAACATATTTAAAGTCAAAACCCACACAACTGAATAAAGTTCTTTCATTATTTCATAGGGCAACATCAATTTTATTAAGGAAGCTTTGTGAAGAGCAAAACCGTATCTCACATTGGTTTGTATCTCCTAGGATCTCATTTGGAAGGTACACAGTAGTTTCTCAGTGTCTCTTAATGATAAAGGTCAGTTTTTTCTCTATGAACTTGATTATTTTCACTGTATGCACTCAATCACCATGTAAACCCAATTTAGGTCTTCTAGATATACACATTATCCTGCTTTTCCTTAAAATTAAATTAAATGAGTCAATGTTGAAACACTAGAAAGTTGCTATCTAATATATATTACCGATTGATTAACTGATTGATTGATTGGCTCATTGATTTCCCAAATACTTATTGACCACTTTTATGTGCCAGACACTGGGGGATACATCAGTAAAGAAAATGGTACCTTCACTCTGTTGCTTAGATTCTAGTTGGGGTAGACAGAGAAATAAATAAGTAAAATATATGTTCAATGACCATAAAACTATATAGAAAAATACAGCAGGAGAGGAGCTAAAGAGTTGGTAGAAGAGGGGAGAGAACTATAATTTTGTATAGGATGATCAGAAAAACTCACTGAGCACAGACAGGAAGGAGATGAAGGAATGTAGATATCTGGGTCAAGATAGTCCAGACGGAAGGAAAAGCAAATAAATACAAAGAAGGGAATATGCATGAAATATGCAAGAACAAGCAAGGAGATGAGAGTAGCTCACTTACCTGAAATTATAGGAGATAAAGTATATTTTCTAATTATATACATGCAAATATTGGTAAAAGTTTAATATACACAAAAATGGGCAGGGAAATGTCCAAAGCCCACTCATGAATTTTGAGAAGATAGGAGTATAAATGTA
This sequence comes from Antrozous pallidus, assembly GCA_027563665.1. NCBI lineage: Eukaryota > Metazoa > Chordata > Mammalia > Chiroptera > Vespertilionidae > Antrozous > Antrozous pallidus. Next base: position 32,088,496 of record CM050524.1, on the reverse strand, counting down.
TTATTATATATTTAAAAAATTGAAATAATTAGAGTTTTAGCCCATATCCCTAGAAAACAAAGTCTGAGGCAATGAGTCTTCATCTGGGAGATAAAATCCCAGGATGCAAAGAACATAAAGGGACGTGAGCAAGGAGGAAGGGAACAGGGCAAGATGACCCATGACTTTTCTGGTCATTGACTCATGGGAGCTTGGAAAAGATAAGCAAGGCAGCTTCAGAAGCTGTGATTGGCCCTGACCATGGAGGAGAAAGTAGAGGATATTTTATGGTGGGTTCCCTGCCCGCACCTGTTTCCCACTGGTCAAATTTCATTTACCAGCTAACCATCACTGTCCCCCTACCCAGGACTTCCAGGTTGTGAAACCTGGCTTTGTTGTCAGCGTCCCATTCCTGTGGTGTGACAGCTCATTAAAGTTAATAAATGGCAGGATGAGGCAGAGGCCAGACCTTCCCCTGGTTAGCCTGACTGCATTATAGCCGCCAAGGGGGGAGGCTGAAGACACCATACAAGCAACCTGTAAGCCCCAGGCAGTGGGAAATGTGGGGTCTGAGTGGGGTTGGTGGGCAGGAGCAGCTGGGCAGAGCAACTAGCCAAGGGCCTGGAGGTGGCAATGTTGTTGGAATCTGAGGAAGCACATAAGATGTGTCTGATACAGCTAGTTAATAGCAATATTTATCAATAACAAATGATTCCACAACCCTAAAAGCAAATAAGAGCGAAACACTACTTCCCGTAAGTTTGGGGTAAGTTGTGTAGGAAATTAGTTGTATGTATATATGCATGTTTTTTGACAAGAGGAGGGTGGGGTGAAAAAATGCAGAGAGAAGAAGCACCTAAGCTATAAGTAATAAAATATAACAGAGAATGATGTGGATTGGTTACTCTTTTGGGAACACCAGCTAGCTACATTAAGTTACCATAACCAGGTCAATTTCAATTACAAGAGTGTCCCACAGAAGTTAAAAGCTAATAGGAGAGAGAGTATGGAAACCTATAAAATTAAAAAATAATTTAAAACTAATTTAACTGGCTTAATATGAATGGATCTACTACTTTTTAAAATCAACAAATGAAGGAAGTTGATGGATTTAATCATGACTGAAAAATCACTGTGTAAAACTTATAGACATCTAAAATATTAGATAACCTATTCTGCTTTTTTTTCAATTTTTAAATCATTTAGTTATTGGAGAGACATAGTCATAGAAGAAACTCCAAAAATTTAATTTAGTGCAATGTAATACTTTTTATAAAGCAAACGAATCTAAAAGTAACAGAAACATATAACTGTACTAGACGCCCGATGCATGAAATTTGTGCAAGAGTAGGCCTTCCTTCCCCTGGCTGCTGGTATCAGCTTTCCTCCAACATCTGGAAACCAGGCTGGTGGCACCGGCTTTCCTCTGGCACCCGGAACCCAGGCTTCCCTCCTCCAACCACTGGCAGGCACCATGTCCAAGCTGGCTTCCCTCGGGCCGCCCGCAGGCACCCAGGACTCAGACTGGCTTTCCTCTAGCCCCAGCTTCGTCAGGAAGGATGTCGGGAATGATGTCTCAAAGACATCTGGTCTAATTAGCATATTACCCTTTTATTATTATAGATAGCCAGGTATATCACTAAGGAAGAACTGTATGCAACACATTTTTGGTGTCTGCCATGAAATGCTGCTTTATACAGATTACATTTAGAATTGCTTACATTCGCTCCTTTATTTCTTGGCCATTCTTCTGACGCTGGACCTGATGCCTGCCCTCTAGCCACATTTCCTTGGCCTTGCTCTAGTCTGCCTTCTGTCTGAAAAATAGTTCCCTGAAAATTCAGTCCCTGGTACTGGTCTGTTGAACTTTAATTTGGTATAATAGTAAGATCTCATTCAAGAGGTGGCTCACAGAGTTGTCAGCTAAAGGGGCATGGAGAGTGTCAAGGCAACCCTTCATTTTGCACTCAGGTAAGCCAAAGTCTACAGAGCAAAAGAGACTTGCCCAGTGCCTCCCAACAAAAAGAAATGCACGTAAGGAGAAGAAAGAAAGAAAGAAAGGAAGGAAGGAAGGAAGGAAGGAAGGAAGGAAGGAAGGAAGGAAGGAAGGAAGGAAGGAAGGCCTCCTGCTTTCTATCAGCATGCATTATAAATATTTACTTTCATTTCTATACATAGATGGGAAGCATGAGTAAAGAGGCTTAAGATTCAATTGAAACACCTTCTATATTACTTATTCATTGCTGCATACCAAATTATGCTAAAGCTTAGTAGCCTAAAACAATAAATACTTTTCACTCACAATTTTTGTTGATCAGGAATATGGGAGAAGCATCAGTGGGTGCTCCTAGCTCAGGGTCTTATCCTACAGGCTGGACTGGCAGTTTTTGAAAGTTTAATTGGAGGTAGAATATTTGCTTCCAACATGACTCACTCACATGGTTGTTGGCAGGAGGCCTCAGTTACTCATACATATAGAGCTACCATATCTCATTACCTGGAAATTGGCTTTTGCCAGAGGAAGTGATCCAAGAACAAGGTGCAAGTCAGTGACTTTTATGACTTAGCCTTGGAAGTGACATGCCGTCACTTCTGTTGCATTCTATTTGTTATGTATCAGTCAATGTTATTAAATGTGGGAGGGCCGTACACAGGGGTGTGATTGCTGGGAAGTGAGATTATTTCGGGGTTGGGGATATAATAGAGGCTGGCTACCACAATTCCTTTGAATCAAACCCAGAGATTCCTTAGCTTTGTTTGGAAATATACTCTAGTGCTTAATAAGACTTCTATCTTCTCTCTAATCATTTTTGCTCCCTTTTAGTTTTCAAACTCCTTTTCCATTCAACACCAAACTTGACTGCTACAATAGAGGTTGAATATAAAAGTAGGGTTGGAATTTCTGCTTGAGAAACAAAGAAGTACAGGCATACATACAGAGGTTAAGTAATTTGCTTAAAACCACCCAATGGCAGAGCTGAGGGTTAGAATACTCTTTATTGAGCCTCATGTCATTTAATTACATCACCCTCTCTCCCCTTTCTTGATTATTTTTCTTCCTTCTGGTCATTATCCATCATTCAGTAAATACTTTCACTCATGGCTCAAATTCTACCTTTCCTAAATGACTTCATTGTCTAAGCCAATGGTTCTCAACCTTTCTAATGCCACGACCCTTTAATATAGTTCCTTATGTTGTGGTGACCCCCAACCATAAAATTATTTTTGTTGCTACTTCATAACTGTGATTTTGCTACTGTTATGAGTCATAATGTAAATATCTGTGTTTTCAGATGGTCTTAGGCAACCCTGCTAGCAGTTCTCAACCTGTGGGTTGCAACCTACAGGTTTAGAACCGCTGCTATAGAGCCTGGTCTAAGCAGATGAATCTAGTCATTATGCTGAACTCTCTATTCCTTTACCTTCACATCTCCAATGACTGTCTTCTCTTCCCCCTAGTTAGCCACATCTGTCATCACTCCATGGACTCTCTATCATACTGTTCTATCTCCAAATTTACTAATTCTAGCATCTAGTGTTCTGTCCACAATCACCTCTCCTGTCATCACCATCTATAATGGTTAATTTTATGTATCAATTTGGGTAGACTATGGTGCCCAGTTGTTTGGTCAAACACTAATCTAGATGTTGCTGTAAAAATATTTTTAAGATGTAACACTTAAATCAGTAGACACTGAGTGAAGCGGATCACCCTCCATGATGTGGGCGGGCCTCATCTTGTCGGTAGACCTTACAAGCCAAGACTGTGGCATCAAAACAGACAGACAGGAAGAAAGAAAAGAAGGAAAATAAAGAAAGGAAAGAAAATATCATAGCTCCTGCCCTTAAAGAACAATCATACTAGTAGAAAAGACATGCAAATGCAACACAATCTTCTTGTATTGCAACATTATAAAAGTGAATACAGAGAAAAGCAGGATGATCATAAGAGGTCATTTTCATGGATAGGGAGTTAGTTGACAGTAGTCAATAAAGCTTTTGTAAAATGGCATCTAGCAAGTGTGGGTCTCTACTAAAACATGAGTCCTCTCTCACTGTAAGGACAAAAATACTAGGTGGCGAATCCAAAGAATTTTAATCCCCAGACTATCTCTGAGAAGCCATGTAACTTTGATCCACTTATTAAACAAGTTGGAGCCTTACTCTCACCTAGACAAGCATATTGGACTAGATTGTTTTTGACAGGCATTTCTCATAACTTAAGAGTCCACATTTAAAATCTCTGCTATTTACTCTCCAGGCCTACTCAGTGATCTCAAGCAGCTTACAATTATAGCCTTGGAAGGCAAAAAAAAAAATACCCACATTTAGTTAAGCTACTTAGGTTGTGGCATTTGTATGCTTTACCTATTCAAATGAACATTTTCATGGTTATGTTTGCATTTGAATTATGCTACTGACATGTAAAATGAATCAAATAAGTATTCTTTTCTACGTTATGTTTTATCGGTTCTCCCATTTTGTAGATGAAAAAACTAAGAGTCTGAGAGAATGAAAAGCTTGCATAACCTAACTTGATAAGTGAAAATAGGTTTTAGATAAAAACTGTGCTTTTTGAGTACCTGATTCCAAAGCCAGGGTTCAGGCTGGGGATGCAGGTCTTTATCATCTAGAGGACAGAATGCTGTAATTTTCCTTTCTTGGGGATTTCTTTGAACATCATCTCAATGCAACAATTCTTGCAGAAATAAGAGTACAACTTTTCTTTGACACAATCTCTGGGAAACTGATCGAGCCTTTCTCACTGATGGCACTGGTCCTTTTGGGAAAATAGAGTCTGCAGTCATTCTGTGACAAGATGATGACTAGTTTAAACCTTTCTTTCCCTCTTGAACGGGGACAAGGTATTCCATCTTCTGCTTTCTCCTTGTGAATCACATTTTATCTAAAAACTAGAGAGAAAATTGAAAAATTTTTTTCTTTTTAAAATATTTTCTGTCTTCAGCCCCAGAATTGGGACTTTAATGTAAAGTTTGGGTTTCTTTTTTTTTTTTGTGTGTGTGTGTGTGTGTGTGTGTGTGTGTGTGTGTGTGTGTGTGTGTGTTTTCTGATCAAGATAGAGAAACCAAACAATGCTTTAGTCTAATTTGGGACTTGGAGAACAGTTTTCCCATTTATGATATTTGCTTTGATACCCAGTAATGCCAAGACTGAGACTAAAACAAAAAACTGCTCCTAGGTCTAGTTTTAGTTGTGTCTGTTTTGTGGCTCATGAACTGCTTCAAGTGGGGTTCATCTCAGTAACACAAAAATGGCTGATCACATAAATATGATTTTTTTAAAAGTCATGAATTTCACCCTAAATGGTTTGGCTCAGTGGATAGAGTGTCAGATGAGTGGACTGAAAGGTCCCAGGTTCGATTCCAGTCAAGGGCATGTACCTTGGTTGTGGGTACATTCCCAGTAGGGGATGTGCAGGAGGCAATTGATCGATGTTTCTCTCTCACTGATGTTTCTAACTCTCTATCCCTCTCCCTTTCTCTCTGTAAAAAGTCAATAAAAATATTTTTAAGAGGTCATGACTTTCACATCACACACAGAAAAAGCATCATACAAAATCCAACATTCATTCATGATAACTAAACTTGTATAAGAAGAAAACTTATATAAACCCTACATTAACATCATTTTTATAGTGAGAAACTGAATGTAGGTGTCTGCTCCATTCATTTGCTTGGCTAGAATTCTTTCTCAAACTTCTTTTTTCCAGTTTGAGATGCAGGAAGCAGATATTTTGAATTCATGCATTTATGCAAATATTTTTCTTTCACCCTGATTAGTAACTGAAACTAGAATCCCTGTGTAGTAATCATTTTCTCTCATGACCTACAGATATTATATTCCTATCTCGGTCTTCCAGTGTGATCCAATATGATTCTTTTTCAGTTATAAGAAATTTGCTTTGTTGAAAGTTTTTAAGATTTTCCAATTCCCATTGAAGTTCAGGACATTTTACGGAATGCTCCCGAGTGAATCGTCCCTCATGAATCCTGCCTGAAACTTGGACTCCTATATTCAGTTTATGTCTTTCAGTCTGTCTTCAACTCAGGGACATTTTTTTCTATTATTTATTTAATTATTGTTTCTCTATGTGTTCTTTTTTATCCTTCTGAAACTCTTATTTTTTTCATGTTAGGGCTTCTAGTTTGCACTTTGAGTCCTTATCTTTTCCCTCTCTGTATCTTTGCTGTGTGTGAGATATTCTTCCTACTTGAACTTCAAGACTACTGGTTTGGCTATCAGCTGTGACCATACTATCAACTTAGTCCATCGTACTACCTTTAATTCATATCTTACATCTAGATATTATTTTCATGGCTATAAATGAATCTAATTGCTGTATACTTTTGTGCAGGTGGCATTCTATTCAACTAGGAGTTCCTGTTTTATATTTTTGACTTGTTTTTTATCCCTCTGTCTCCTGTTGGTTTTCTTTGTCTAGTTTTTAGAACTCAGGTGCAGCTGATTACCTTAAGTTATGGTAGTCTCAAGACTAATGTACTAATGCTATATCATAAAGCAAGTGGCCAGTCCCTGATTGAAGTACCAAGATGGACCTTTGTTCTCTCTGACCAACTCAGCTCAAAGGCTAGTTAGAGTTCTTCACCTTCAGGGAGCCCTTAGCCATCTTTGCCATGGAGATGGGTAGGTCTTTCCAGAAATATTCATATAAGCTGATGCTGTCCTTCCTTGAGTGGATACATGGATTTCTAAGAGTTAGAGCTCTTATATGATTCTTAAATTCATTACTCCCTCATTATTGGTTCTCAAACATTTACTAAGCCTACGGAGAGAAAGGTCTTACTCCTATACCCCAAGTGGCTTGGTAGAACCTGAACCTGGTTTGTATCTACTATTTTCCATCTATCTGCTAGGTCTTATAGTCTGATTCTTAAAGGAGAAAACTGGTGAACAAATTGTAGTTAAGGAGAAGAGTCAGCCAAACTATCTACAGACATCACCTTCAAGAATTACTTCTCAGTACCAGGTACAACCAATCAACACACCAGGCCATTCCTTTATGCTCAGATTGTTCCAATAGGACATCACATTTCTAGACCAGGGGCCTTCACTTCTCAGAACCCACCTATTCTGGGGAGGTAAATTGAACAAAAAGTTACCTTTCTAGACAACATTTTGTTATTATCAATCACTGCCCTAATAGTGATAGCAAATAGGTTTAATCTTATTTTTCAACTCTAATTTGTTAATCTGCCCTATAAATATTTACTGAACACAAAAATGGTCCCAGATACTGTCCTAGGTACTAGAGATGCATCAGTAAACATGACTCTTTCAGTAACTTCCATCAGGAACCCTGTATTAAAGAGCTTTTAACACAAAATCTGAGCTGAGAAATGGAGTGCTGCTGTGAATTAGTGGCATCTTATATGGGCAGAGAATTTGAATAAGGCAGCATATGTGTCAAGTATCTGTCTCTCCCCCCCCCCTCCCTTCTTAGAAGAATGCTTAGTTTACCTCTGGGTTGGAGTAGGATATATCTATCTATTTTACTTTGAGACTTTCTTTTTGCAAGTTGCTGAAATTTTTCTGACTATTGAACACATTTTGTATTAAGTTTGGATCTACAGACCTTCTAGCCTCTTTCATACTGGTTGCTGCATGTCTCATCTTTTCAATCCTACAACCACAAAAGCACTTCTCCAGAGGATCTGAGCCCTTTTCCTTAAACACAACTTGGCAGGAGCTATAAGGGACACTATATTATAGATCTTTGGCAATACTAGTTGTTGTGTCATTTTAAAATTAGAAAGGAGTGCCCTAACCGGTTTGGCTCAGTGGATAGAATGTCGGCTTATGGACTGGGCATGTACCTTGTTGCGGATACATCCCCAGTAGGGGGTGTGTAGGAGGCAGCTGGTTGATGTTTCTCTCTCATCAATGTTTCTAACTCTCCCTTCTTCTCTGTAAAAAATCAATAAAATATATCTAAAAAATTAGAAAGGAGTAATTTCTTGTTCTTAATGGAGAAAGCACTCCTCTCCTATAAAGTATTTTAAATCATTACTATTGAAGTGGAGAACATATGCTTACATTTTATACCTAGGCACTTCACTTGTCTCACCTTAATTCAAGCTCTAATTGTCATTCCTTTATGACTATTATTTTCTGTCTATATAAAAAAATATTTCTTATATATTCTATTAATTTCACGGTAATATGTCTAAACAGATTAATTTTTATTTATTCTGAATATAATAGTTTTTGTTTCTCATCAATGAAGAAAAATTCTCATCTATTATCTCTTTAAATATTGCTGCTTCTTGTCTCAGTTCTCTCTTTCTAGGACTCTGTTACTTCTTCTCTTTGCCTCACTGCAATGCATTCTGGATAATTTTTTCAGATTCATCTTCCAATTCATCAGTTCTTTACCCAACTATGTCTAATTAGCCTTTTAAGCAATTCAATCATTACTTTTAACCTCAATTATTATATTTCTATTTCTGGAGGCTCTATTTAGTTCTCTTTTAAACCTGCTTATTTTTTGGTCTTTTCTTGAGCATTGCCAATCACTTTCCATTAAATGCATAGCTTGGATATTTTTGTTCACACATGTAATGGAAATTTTGGTTAATGAAAGGGCCAGTTTATGCTTATAAGTCTCCAAGGAAGACATTCTTTTCTCTTCATTTAGAGCTAGGGCAAGTTGCCTCCCAACCCCCCAAATTGTCTTTTACCTATTGCCATTATTTGAGAGACACAGATTTAAGCAGAAAGCTCTGATCTGACTTCCCACATTATACTGACTTTAAGCTTTGTCTATGTTCCCAGACCTGCCCTTGAAACTGAAGCTCTAATTTGTCTGGAATAAGCAGACATCCCTGAGAATCCATTGGCACATTGTCCACCTGCCTTTCTGGGTTAATGCTTTATTATTATTTTTTGCCTTAAGTATTTTCCTTCTTTTTTATCAGCTTAGCTATGGAATAAGCCTCTATGTAGTTAAATATTTTATTTAGTATTTTCAATTATTTTGCACCATAGGAGTTTCCTGAACATTTTAGTTCACCCTATTGCCAGAAACGGATGTCTCCATCATGTTTATATCTATCTTCACTTGTTCAGAATTCACATCTATATACAATTGATTTATTTATTCATTTTGTATTGGTAGCTGGACTCTTAGAATGCAGCCTTTAAAGGAATCAGTTTCCTTTCTGTTTGTATCCATTGCCTTCTTTTTCCTGCCCACCACTGAAATCTATTAATTACAACAAATTTAAGCAGAACATAGCAATGTCTTCCATTAGAGTTATAAATGCTTATAAAACACCTTATGCGATGGATGTAAAGCAAAGTGAATTCATTTTCATATTTAAAACCTATTCTCTTGGCTAGCTGGCATGGCTCAGTGGTTGAGCAGGAGGTTCAATTCCCAGTCAGGGCACATGCCCAGGTTGCAGGTTCAATCCCCAGTGTGGAGTGTGCAGGAGGCAGCCAATCAATGATTCTCTCTCATCACTGATGTTTCTCTCTCTCTCCCTCTCCCTTCTTCTCTGAAATCAATAAAAATATTTTTAACAAAATCTATTCTCTTTTCCAGCTTTGTTTCCAGTCTACTTGTGATAAAGGCACAGATCACATATATGGTAAATTAGAATAGCCAACAACAGAATCTAAATACTTAAGCAATTATCATTAAGAAATTACCATTTTAGCTAACAACATGCACCTATCTACCTACTTAGGAGACAGTTGCTGAGCACCTTCCAGGTACCTACTAGGCTAAGCATAAGGGGTAACAGACCAAATGTGGCCTACCCACCTCTGTGATGACTCTGAACATGTGCAGTGTGAAATATTCACACAGTGGTCGGCAAACTCATTAATCAACAGAGCCAAATATCAACAGTACAACAATTGAAATTTCTTTTGAGAGCCAAATTTTTAAACTTAAACTTCTTCTAACACCACTTCTTCAAAATAGACTCACCCAGTCCGTGGTATTTTGTGGAAGAGCCACACTTAACGGGCCAAAGAGCCGCATGTGGCTTGTGAGCCGAAGTCTGCCAACCACTGTACTAGCACATGCATAAACAAAATCAGTCCACGTTGGACTCTGTCCTGATGCGTCTCCACCAGGGTTAGCTCCTTAAAAAGTTCTTCCTTTTCTTCCCTTTCCCTTCCTTCATAAGCAACCTCGATAGTGAAAAATCTGGGAGGAACCTTAACTTGCCTGTGGCTGAAACATCAAATAAAGTATACACAATGGCCAGCAAAACTCAGCAAACCCCCCAGTTTTGCCCTTTTGAAGAGAAATCGCTTTCTCCTAAAGAAAGAGGAATTTCAAGTTATATTCATTAAAAATGGCTGGCTGACACAGTTTGTATTTTTTGAGAAAATCCGTCTGTTTAATATAATGCACTGTTCAATTTGAAAGAGGTGGTCCCTTATTAGAGATATAATTTATTCTTAGATAAACCACTGATTTATGGCTCACTGGGGTATATGTTTAATACTGTCAAAAAATGAAAGGACACCCCAAACTATCTGCAGTGCCACAGCTACTCGTTCTGAAAAGGATCTAAGGCAGCTGAGACCCCTGGGTGTTAAATGTAATCTTTGCCTGGGATAAAAGCACAGAGAATTGCTGATCTTTATAAAAAGATCTGTCTCTACCCACCGCCTTCTTCCCCGCTCTTCTGCCACAGTGCAGTTCATCGTCAGAAAGCTCAGAACTGGAAATTAAGGGGGGAAACGGGTTGTGTTTGTGTCATTTAAAAAAATCTGCAGCAGAACGGACTCATTTTTAATGCATGCTAGAGAAAAGTTTATCACTAAAACAAATATAGCTTCTGGATGGTAATGGGTAAATTTAACTAGAGAAATAATGGAAAACCTATAGGAAAACAGGAAATATGTTTCCCCGCTCTTAGACTGTTATCATCAATTGAATGAAATGTAGTATCCGCTGCCGAAAATCACTACATAAAAAACTCATGTAGCACCAATTCCCAATTCTTAGAGTCAGATTTATGCTTTTATTTTCACTCTAAGATTTCATCTACTTTTATCTGTATAGATTTGATGTGGATGACGTTTAGACCTACAACTTCTATCCTGACCTCTCACCTTCACGGAGCACCCCTATTTTAAGGCCTCTCAATACTTACCAATTCAGTACTCAACTGTCACACCAGATCCAACGGGGCCAACACACAGCCTTGCCCCTTTTCTTTCAAACTGAATTTTCTTCCATTTTACTCAAGGGTACCAGAACCAAACTGAATTTTCTTCCAACTTGACCATTTTACTCAAGTTCCCCCAGTTGAGAACATTTTTAGACATCTTTCATTTTAGTCTTTTCCTTCAGCCCCTTATGACCAGTTTGTCACAAAATCACATCACTCCTCTTCTGAAATGTTTCTTGGATGTACCCCTTACTTTACAGCACCCTTGCCCAAGCTTGCACTACCTCACACCTACTCTCTACCTCCCACCCCCAAACCTTCACCCATGATTTAAAAGGCTTCTTTGTGGAGCTCTCTGGCTCTACCTATTCTGGTCTCTCTGCTTCTTCCAGTTCATCCTTCTGAGTTTAACTTCAAGAACCACACTCAAGCTCATCTGCTTTCCTGCTCCAACATTATATCCTTCTTCTCTCTCAGTACATCCATTCCCACTCCTACCCCTTTGCCCATTTTGTTTTTCTTTTCAGGAATGTCTGCCTTTCCATTTACCAGTATCTGCCTACAGAAACCCAGCTCTTCCTTCAAACCCACATATGCAAATTTAGCTTAACTTGTTTCATTTGTTATGTATTTATAATGCAATAATTAGTAAATTGACAGGATAAACAAATCCAGTTACTCCTCTCTTGCACCTGCTCTAGCCCCAGACCAGTATATCTAAATATTGTAAAAGTATCACTCTCCCTCAGAGACTGGGCAAGCCATTTCTTTATTTTAACTGAGTCTTATCATCCTCTAAAGATGATGCAATTATATCTATTAGAAACGTTCTCTGTGTTATAATTAATATGCCAGATATAACATAATGATCCTACTTAACAGTGTATAATGATTGCAATTTCTCATAGATCCTACCATACACGGTTAGGCAAATGCTGGCTTCTATTTTCTAGGCTCTGGCAGAACACCACAGGTACTATTACCTGCAGGGTTAGGACTCCCTTCACTGAGTGTCTTTTGTTCTCCTAACATTCTCTCTCCTCATGAATTTGAAAAATCATCTTCTGGTTTCATGGGCCTGGACACTAGCTATGCTTGCTTTATGGTATAGTAAACAATGCATTCTGAATCACTCATATACAGAATAACTTATTCCAAAAGATATTTTCTTAATTCTGTCCTAAATGCCTCTGATAGACAGCTAGCATGAGCATCCCCTACCTTAAAGATATGAGGTAAATTCTGTTTTGGAAAAGCTTCATGGATTTTCTGAACATATGCCAAGTGTCTCTGCTGGGTAGTCCTAAAATTTCCACAGTGTGCTCTGAAGTCTACATTCAAAATAAGCTAATATTTTGTCATCTACTGAAAATCATGAAAGGTGCAGTCTTAAAAACTGAATAGTTCCCCATGCTTACTGTAGTGTTTTATATACACTAAGTGGCCAGATTATTATGATCTCTGAACACATAATAATCTGGCCACTCAGTGTATGTCCTATATAATAAAAGGCTAATATGCAATTGTCCCCTCGACCAGGAGTTTGACCAGCAGGCAGGCCAGCCAAGAACCCATGTCTCCACCCCCTGGCCAGCCTAGCCAGACCCTGCCCATGCACAAATTCATGCACCAGGCCTCTAATACACACACACACACACACACACACACACACACACACACGCACTGAGTGGCCAGATTATTATGCATTCAGAGATCATAATAATCTGGCCACTCAGTGTAAACTGGAAAGAAGAGAGAAATTGCTATATTTATTTGAGCTTAGCAACTTATGATTTCATTTCAAACAAAAACTTAAACTCTGATAAGTACATTTAGAATGACTGACTGAATAAACAAATTTAAGATAATAAGTATGATGATTTTATGAGTATATCAAATTTTATGCATATGAAATTTGTAATAAATACTATTCATAAGTTAACCTGATTTTAGTGCTTTAAAATAGTATAATAATCATTGTTAGTTATTTTACACTAGAGACCCATTGCAGGAAGATTCCTGCAAGAATAGAGCTTCCTGTGGCCTGAGCAAAGTTCCCTCCCATCTCTGCTGCCTCACTCCAGTCTCCTCTGCCTTGCTCCCTCCCTTCTCCCCTGCCCTGCTTGTTTACTTTTCTGCAGCTTTGCTCCTTTCTGCAGTGCTTGGCTTCCTTCTATGCCTTCTTCTGTATGTGGATACACAAATTAACTACCATCTTGGTTGGGTTAGTTTGCATACTTGCTCTGATGGGCTGATGGGTATGGCTGGTGGGCATGGCTTGTGGGCATAGTGAAGGTATGGTCAAATTTGCATATTGTTCTTTTATTAGATAGGATTCCCATTTGAAATAAATAATCTTCTGGTTTTTGGTCATGGAAATTCTGGAAAATGTTTCTCTCCAAATGAAAGGTGTCATGGGTTGGGGACTTTAGCTCTTTACCATGTAGAGCAATTATGCTAGGAAGACATGGAATAGTGGCTAGAGTAAACATCATGCATGAACATTATTAAGAAAAGTCAGAATCAAGGTTTGAACAGGCTGATTTTATTTTGTCCCAACACTCCCAGCTTGGCACAACATTTTGTGCTCTTCAGCACTATGCTCCACAAGAAATGTAACTCTATAAGATGCAGAGCTTTCAAAATTTTTGATGAAATTTCCTAGAACATGGCAGTATAATACATGGTATTTCCCTGGAAAAAATCCCCTTTGCATATATCTCTGTTAGAGGAGAGCTGGGGGTTGAGGGATCATATCCTTTCTTCTCTCTTTTTTATCCCCCCTACATCACAGGGTCTGGTGTCAGTCATGCCTGTCTCCTTCTCCCTAGATTTCTCTATTCCCATCTCATTTACTCTCACCCCCTTATCATGCAGAGCAATGTAACTATGCCCCAACTTCTCTGTCTCTGAATTTGCATCCTCTACTGTTGAGGGCATTTGGCTTAGAAAGGGCTCTCCAATTACCAGGAAGCACCCCAGCCCAGAGGCAGGGAGATTCAAAATAAGTTTCAATAGTTTTCTTTTTATCTTTGTAAACAGCCTTTATCACATCTGTCATATGCTGCAAGTGGACAAAGGGTCAGGTTAGAGGGTTTCAGCTTCCCGCATGTGACACACCTGTGCTGGTGGCATTCTGGCTGCTTTTCTGGCTGGATCACCTACTGGGAAGGGTACAGCAGACAGTGGTAGGAACAAAGCATGTGTGAGAGGAAACGGGGTGGGCGGGGGGGGGGGGGCGAGTAGAGGACAGACTAAGAGGGGAAATAACTGCACTGAATCTTTTCAAATACTTAAAAGTGGCAGATAAAAGGAAAGGCACTGCTCCCATGATGGTTCTGATAAGAACTGTAGAAAAACCATTCCATCAGAGATGAGAAGCAAGGTGATGCAACTGGAAGACCACAGGTTGCCAGCAGGAGGCGGAGAGGAAGCCCTGCAGTCCCCACACTGTACCTGCGAGCCTGGAGCCTGGCATGGGGAGGTCAGGACCTGGCAGCCCTGAGTAGCCTTGCCGAGGCCACTCTTCAACCACGGGTCCCTTACCTTTGTCTCAGGAGCAGTTCTAGATGAGAAATTTAAAGATACAAAATTCAAGCAACTACACCAGAAGGGGATTTCACAACATGTAGCCATCTGTACTGATGAGTTAGCTGCTATTCAATGGGCAACTTAAATGCTTATTAATTAATGTTCAGTTGGTGTAAGACTCTGTGCCTAATGGTGTACTGAAGGCAAAGTTAAATAATTTACTTTCAGGAATTATTTCACACAAGGCATAATTATTTCCACCTATTCTATGGGGTTTCTCACCTTTCTTTTATCTTTATTTTAACCATGACACTTACCTCTCATGGGACTATTTTTGGAATTTAACACTTCCTCAAAAAAATTCTTAAAGTAACCAGCTCAACGAAGACTAAATAAACATGTATCAAGAGAAATGAGTCTTAGGAAACTTCCACTGGATTGAAGGATGTAGTCATTTTCAAGGCAGACTGACAAAGTAAGAAAAAGTTCCTTGGTGCACTGAGGGCAGGCTTCATGGACGAGGCATCATTTAAGGCAGGAATGGAAGTTGATCAGAGGAAGCAGAGGAAGAGTTGGTTAGGCACAGGTGACAACATAAAAACAGCCCTGAGTTGGACAAGAGTTTGGCTAATTGGAGGAACTGAGAGAGAGGTGCTGCTGGAGCACAGCGATCAGAAGAGGGAGGCAGGTCAGGTTGCCCCGGCAATGACTGAAGGAGACTATGAGGTGGCCATGGTGATTGCTTACAGGAGAGAGGGAAGTTAAAAAGCTTTCTTCACCCAGACAGCAGCCGCACCCTCATCTCCTGCTTGTGTACTGCACCAGTTTTCTCCATTATATATTTTAGAAAACATTTCTGTGGAATCAGTTACTGAGTAACTAGTTAGTGGTCAAATACATTGGCCATCTGCCGTCTAGGGGGCAAATGAATTGGCTAGCCCAGTGGTCATCAAACTCATTAATCAAAAGAGCCAAATATCAACAGGACAACGACTGAAATTTCTTTTGAGAGCCAATTTTTTAAACTTAAACTTCTTCTAACGCGACATCTTTAAAATAGACTCACCCAGGCCGTGGTATTTTATGGAAGAGCCACATTCAAAGGGCCAAAGAGCCGCATGAGGCTTGTGAGTCGCAGTTTGCCGACCGCTGGGCTAGCTGATTTGTTTGGCTCTGATGGCAATCCACTCCAAGGCTAATTTTCTCATAAAATCATATCCATTCAGTTATTTATATATCCACTCAAACCTTATTAAGTGTCACTATCACATCCTTAGTCACTTCATCTGCACTTAAAATTTGTTTTATTGTTATATAGCTACTAGAGGCCCAGTGCACAAAATTCATGCGGGGGGGGGGGGGGACGGAGCGTCGGTAGGGGGAGGGAGCGTCGCTCAGCCTAGCCTGCACCCTCTCCAATCTGGGACCCCTTGAGGGATGTCTGACTGCCCATTTAAGCCCGATCCCACTGGGCAGTCAGACATCCCTCTCACAATCCAGGACTGCTGGCTCCCAACTGCTTGCCTGCCTGCCTGCCTGCCTGCCTTCCTGATTGCCCTAACTGCTTCTGCCTGCCAGACTGATCACTCCCTAACCACTCCCCTGCCAGCCTGATTGATGTCTAACCACTCCCCTACCAGCCTATTTGCCCCCAACTTCCCTCCTCTGCCAGTATGGTCACCCCTAACTGCCCTGCCTTGCAGGCCTGGTCCCTCCCATCTTATGGTGGCCATCTTGTGTCCACATAAGGGCAGGATCTTTGACCACATGGGGGCAGCCATCTTGTGTGTTGGAGTGATGGTCAATGTGCATATTCATCTTTTATTAGATAGGATAAAGGCCTGGTGCATGGGTGGGGGTCAGCTGGTTTGCCCTGAATAGTGTCCCAGATCAGGGTGGGGGTTCCCTTGGGATGTGGGGGGGAGGGCCCTGTGGTGATTTTCAGGCTGGCCACACACCCCAGCGATCCAAGTGGAGGTCCTGGGATCTAGGATTAATTTATGTTCTACAATTAAAACTTTGTAGCCTGGGGCAGAGCCAAGCCTTCTGCTCACTCTGTGGCTACAACCATTTCTGCTTGGGTTTATTTACCTTCTGTAATTGAAACTTTGTAGCCTAGAGTGGAGGCCTAGGCCCACCAGGGCTGCAGAAGCTTGGCTTCTTCCATCGCCGGAGCAACCCTAGCCTCCTGCTGTCTCCAGCTCTGTGGCTGCCATCATTATCTTCTATAATTGAAACTTTGTATCATTTAGTGGAGGCCTAGGCTGGCAAGGGCAGGAGGAAAGCTTGGCTTTCTCCATTGCCAGGCAAACCCAAGCCTCCCTCCTGCTCTCAGTGGCTGCAGCCATCTTGGTTGGGGTTTATTTGCATATTTGCTCCTAATTGGCTGGTGGGTGTAGCCGGGATGTGGTCAATTTGCATATTACTCTTTTATTAGCTAGGATATCTATAGATGGTATTACTCACAGTTGATCAAATCTAGAACATCCCCATCAAAAACTAAGAGGCAAAAACTTGGTTAACAATGAAATGTCTGGCCATAAAACAGCTTCAGTAGGACAATTTGGGGATCCTGATCATGATCTAATTGGTATCATCATGTAATTGGTGACTCAACAGGAAAGATATTACATATACTGAGATCATTACATACAACAAGTTGTATTAAAAAGACAATTCCAGGGTAGAGCAAGAAAAGGAAAAGAGAAATTCTAGCTTTAAAATGTAGAAAATCATCTAGAAGCAATAGGATAATAGAAAATTGAAATCCATTTTCAATGAAATTGGAGAACCACTGAAATCTCCATTTATGATATATTGGAAAATAAAGCCGAAGTCATGAGAGTCACATGCAGATGCAGAAAGACACCAAGAGAGGATTCTGATGTTGCGGGCTCAGACAAAACTGTCACAGGCCATTTCTCCAAAGTGAATGGCACACCCTATATCACACCTTTGTTTAAAACATAGAGAATCAGTATGCATCGTCATGGCAGGGTTTCCTGAGTCAGGTTAAGCCTCAAGCTCTTAAGAAGCAGGGAAAGGATTGTATAGACAAGCTATATCTGAAAGATGCAAACAGTCAGTGAAGTGAGGCAATGGAGAGAAACTCATGAGCAGCCTAGCACCGTGGTCAGCAAACTATAGCTTGAGAGCCACATGGGGTTTTTTGGCCCCTTGAGTGTGGCTCTTCCAAAAAATACCACAGCCTGGGCAAGTCTATTTTGAAGAAGTGGCATTAGAAGAAGTTTAAGTTTAAAAATTTGGTTCTCAAAAGAAATTGCAATTGTTGTACTGTTGATATTTGGCTCTGTTGACTAATGAGTTTGCCAACCACTGGCCTAGCAGTACCAGTCTCCGTTGGATGGGGAGGAGTAAGGGCCAAAGAACTCTCAGACCCAAAACCTGCCTCTTAGGGGAATTCATACAAGCCTGGGAACAGCCTGGGAACTTTCCTTATGGAAAACTCTGGCAAATAGCTGGTATGAAAAAGTCTTCATATTTAAGATGAGTAATGATGTAGAGAACTTGAATAGGACCTAAGTAGAAATGGTACAAAGAGGAAGGATGGGGAGTAAAGAAGCAAATAAAAGCAGAAGCAAAGAAAAATAACTCAATAAAACTTTGTCACAGTGTGGGATGAAAATAGTGACTGGCATGTTGGCAAGAATTAAATTCTTAAAGGCACCAGATGCTCTAGAAAGCAGTAGCACAAAATGAAGATGCAAGGGCTCAGGGATGAAATTGAATGTGATTGTCAGAATTGGGAATAAATAGAAAGGAGAAAAAACCCAACTGGTTAGAGGGGGAGGGGGTTAAAGGCAGAAATGAATGAGGCAGAAAGGGAGGGGAGCCCCCTTGGATACTTCGTGGCAACTTAGAGAGCTTGAACGAAGGAAACCATCTGAGTCAGGACTGGCCAAAGGAAGAAGTTATTATTTTGGTATTTAAAAAATCTGCCCTAGCTGGGTGGCTCAGTTGGTTGGAATGCCTCCCTGTACACCATAAGGTTTCAGGTTCAATTTCTGGTTCGGGCATATATCTAGGCTGCAGGTTTGGTATCCAGTTGGGGCGTGTATGGGAGGCAACTGATAAATGTTTCTCTCAGATTGATGTTTCACCCCTTCTCTCTCCCTTTCTCTCTCTCTAAAAAATGAACTAACAAACAAACAAAAAACACAAAAAAATCCTTGTGTGAGGATTTTTAAAAATCTGAAATTGGAATCATTTATTCCTGAGACTAATATTAATACACTACTATGTGTTCATTTCAGAAATCCTATGCTGAGCAAAACTCTGCTCTTTTAGTGAATGGTTACCTTGTATTTGAATTTCAAATAAAAAAGGAATATTCACTTAAAAAAGGGTTCTCCTATACTTTCATATTCCTCAAATGGCAAAATAATTTAATAGTACAAAAAAGCTTTGATTGCAAGAAAATTCTTTTTTTTTAATTTTTTTTATCTTTATTGTTCAGTTTATTAATTACATTGTTTTCCCTTTTTATCCCCTATAGCTCCCCTCCACCCTGTACCTATCCCACCCTCCACCCTCACCTCCCCCTTCCCCACTGTCCTCTCCCATTGTTGCTAGATTTTTGTCCAGTCTCTTGCTGCACTTCCCACTACCCTTTTCTCCCCAAGAATTGTCAGTCCATTCCCTCTCTATGTCCATGTCTCTGTTATATTCACCAGTCTATCCTGTTCAACAGCCTATCAATTCACTTGCTTTTTATGTTCATTTGTTGATAGATGCGTATTTGTTGTTCATAATTTTCATCTTTACCTTTTACTTCTTCCTCTTCTTAAAGAATATCTTTCAGCATTTCATATAATGTTGGTTTGGTGGTGATGAACTCCTTTAGCTTTTTCTTATCTGCGAAGCACTTCATCTGACCTTCAATTCTGAATGATATCTTTGCTGGATAGAGTAATCTTGGTTGTAGATTCTTGCTATTCATTACTTTGAATATTTCTTGCCACTCCCGTCTGGCCTGCATCGTTTCTGTTGAGAAATTCGCTGACAATCGTATGGGTGCTCCCTTATAAGTAACCAACTGTTTCTCTCTTGCTGCTTTTAATATTCTCTCTTTGTCTTTTGCTCTTGGCATTTTAATTATGATGTGCCTCGGTGTGGTCCTCTTAGGGTTCCTATATATTGGGGTTCGGTGCACTTCTTGGACTCCTAAGTCAATTTCTTTGACCAGGTGTGGGAAGTTTTCAGTCACTATTTCTTCAAATAGGTTTTCATTGTCTTGGCCTCTCGATTTTTCTGGCACCCCTATAATTCGGATGTTGGTATGCTTGAAGTTGTCCCAGAGGCCCCTTACACTATCTTCAATTTTTTGGATTCTTTTGATTTCTTGCTTTTTCAGCTGAGTGGATTTTATCTCTTTGTATTTCAAATCTTTAACTTGGTTCTTGGGGTGCTCCAGAGCACTTTTAGGTCTTTGTATAATATTTTTTGTTTCAGTCAGTGTATGCTTAATTTCTGGTTGGTCCTTTTTCATATCCTTGAGAGTCTGCTTTATATCCTTGAGGGTTTCTTTCATTTCCACGTTGGTCTTAATAATTTCTTTGCAGCTCTCGTTTATATCCTGGAGGGTGTTGTTCATTTTCTTGTAGGACTCACTCATTTCCTTTGTGGTCTTGCTTATTTCCTTATAGGCCTCGATCTTTTGTTGGAGCCTCTTAAAAAACCCTATAACCATGGTTCTGAATTCCATGTCCAGTCGTTTTTTTTCCTCCATTTCTTTCACATCTGATTTCTTTCCATGTTGCTGCATGGTGGCTGCTTCCCTGAGTTGGTCAATTAGCTTTGTGTAGTAGAATTCCTACTAGGGATAGTGGCTCAGCCTCCCCGGTTACCTGAGGTGGATATGGGCTGCACAGTCTTGCTGAAGTTAAGCTCAGTTAATCGTTGTTAGCACTTGGAGGGTTGACCTCCAGGCCAATTGTCTGTGAAGCTCAGCTATGCTCGGGTTGGGTGGGCGGAGTCTCCGGGCCAAGCAGACAGCGTTAGCTCCACCCTATGTGGCCCCAGGGACTCTGTGCTGGGGGCAATGGCCGCCAGCGCCTCTGAGAGAGAGCTGCTTCGGAGCTCCACCAGCTGCCGGCTGCCGGGGAATTCAGACTTTCCCAAAATGAGTCTGCATGCGCAATGTCTCACCCAGGGTCATAAAACAAAGCAGACTGACGGTTTTCTGAATGAGAGGCAAGTCGCGGTGCGCTCTCTGCGCCGTCACGTAGCCGAGCTGTTCGCGCAAGCTGCCTTCTCCACAAGCCGGGAGACCCCTGCAGCACCCGAGCTTCGGCGTGCCCTCCCACTGTCCAGTTTTCACCCCGTGTGATAGTGGGTTCTCTGGACTTCGCCCAGAGCTGGAGAATCAGTCTAGTGGGACGCCTTTGTCTCCCCGTTCGAGAAAACTGGCCGGTTTTCAGCCGCCCGCCCTCTCCGCGGCACGCACTCCAAACCTCTCTCCGTGCGAATCTTTCAACGCTGTTTGCCGCCGCTCCTCTGAGTCACAGTGTCTTATCTTCACTTTTATTTGTGAAGTTTTCACTCGGCCAGCTTTCTGGTGATTCTGGAAGGTGTTTGTTCTTTTGTTAAGTTGTAGTATTAAAATTGCTGATTATGACGGCAAGATAGGTGTTTTACCTTCGCCGCCATCTTAGTTCCTCCTCCTGCAAGAAAATTCTTATTCTAGCTCAAAGATTTTCAAAATAAATGACATATAAATGTGATAGTATTAAAACTGATAAGAAATTTTCTCAATATTATCTATATAATAAAACCCTAGTATGCAAATCAACCGAACAGCAGAATGACTGGTTGCTGTGACAATGCAGGCTACAACCTGGTAGTCAGTGCACTCCCATAGGGAGAACGCAGGTCAGCCAGAAGCCAGGCTCATGGCTGGTTAGTGCAGTGGCAGTGGTGGGAGCCTCTCCACCTCTGGGGCAGTGCTAAGGACCCCTTGGAGGATGTCCAACTGCCAGCTTAGGCTCACTCCCCATACATGATGTCATGCACCGGGCCTCTTGTATGAAATAAAAACAATGAAAAATACAAACCATAAATGCTTTCTTGAAAACAACTGTTGTTTTTTATTGATTAAACACAACTGCAGCCAGAGTTTCATTACTGTCTAGAACAGCAGTCGCCATCCTTTTGGACCACTTGTTGGCAATCACTGGTCTAGAATGTAATAGTTTAGATCATGGTCACTCCCATCATACCAGCTCAAAAAAAAAAAAAAAAAAGCCACATAAGCCACATCTTTAATCTAACAGAGAGATGAGATCTCAGAACAACAAGTATCCAGAAGTCCAAATAAAAATAGGCTCATCCAAGGAGAAACGAACATGAGCCCTAGCTCACTTGTAGTAGAGCTCTGGAGAAAGGGAGACCAGGAACCATCCAAGAAGGTGAAAGAGTGCAGGTGAAGGCCAAGCATGAACTAGTACGAAAGGACAGATTTCCTAGGAACTGTAAATACAAATGGAGTGCACATTCCTGACCAGCTATTCTCCAGAGACCTCTACTTAGTTTCACAAAACAATGGTGAGGAGTAGCACCCAAGATGGAAGAGAGCTTCCCTTGGTGGTGCAGACCCAGATAAGGGGAGTGGCTACTTCTGCAGGAAGCACAGGGAGCCCTACCTAATCCCCTCCTACTGTGTTAAGTCCAAAATCCATATAGCTGGGGGAGAGGAAGGGAATAAAAGAATAAACCTTTCTTCACAGGGGAAGCCACAGTCAAGAGTTCTGGTGATGATAAATAAAGCTGCCATAAACATATGTATACATGGTTTTGTGAGAACATAACTTTTTCTCTTTGGTAAATACCTACTAGTAGCTTGCCTGAAGTCTCTGTACAGGTATGTTTAACATTTCAAGAAACTGCCAACCCATTTCCAAAGTGTCTGAACCATTTTGTTTTTCCACCACAATGACTAAGAGTCCAAATTGCTGAATACCCTCTATAGCACTTGATATTGTCAGGTTTGTAGTGGTATCTAACTGCTTTTATTTTGCATTTCCCTCATAACTAATGTTGTGGAGAATCTTTTTAATGTGTTTATTTGAATTTATATTTATTTTTTGTTCATATCTTTGCCTTGTTTTTTAATTGGGTTGTTTTCTTACTAGTTTGAAAGTTCTTTAGATACATACTAGAGGCTTGGTGCACAAGATTCTTGCACTTGGGGTGTCCCTCAGCATGGCCTGTGGCCTCTCACAGGAGATGTCCAACTGCCGAGGAGATGGGAGAGGCTCCTGCCACTACCACTGTTCTCATCAGCAGTGACCCCAGCTTCTGGGCTTCTGGCTGAGCAGCGCTCCCTATGGGAGCACACTGACCACCAGGCAGCAGCTATTGCATTGAGTGTCTGCCCCCTGGTGGGCAGTGCACTTCATAGTGACTGGTCATTCCATCGTTTGGTTCATTTGCGTATTAGCCTTTTATCATATAGGAGGATTGTAGATAGAAGTTATTTACCAGATAACACGATTTATAAATGTTTTTCCAACCCAACCTATGCCTTTTCTTTTCATGTGCTTAATAGTGTCTTTTGAAGTTTTAAAGCAGAGGTTCTAAAATTTTGATGAAGTTCAGTTTATCATTTTTAATCATTCATGGTTCATGCTTTTGTGACTACCTCTAAGAAATATTTGCCTAACTCCAGTTAACTAATATGTTCTGCTAGCCTCTTTGAGAAGGTTTATAGTGTTCAATTTTTACATTTAATTCTATTATTCATTACTTGTTAATTTTTATACATGTTCCAATCAATGAGATCAATTGTGTGTTCATTTTTGGCATATTGAAATTCCATTTTTTTACAGTACCATTTGTTGAAAAGACTGCCTTTTCTTTTTTTCCTTTTTATTGAAATTATTGGGATGACACTGTTTAACAAAATTATACAGGTTTTAAGGGTACAATTCTACAACACTGTATTGCGTGCTCACCACCCCAAGCAAAGTTCTGTCCATTTTTTTCTATTGAATTGCATTTGCATCTTTTTCTGATGTCATTCAAACTGTTCCTACACATAGAAAAAGAACTTTCAATTTCCAAATTAATTTTATAAAGCTATCATAGTATTGATAGCATAACCACCAAATTAGCCTCCAAAACATATGATGGACCAATCTCATTTAATATTGATGCAAAAATATCACATAGTATTCTTCATATAGCATTATTTTAGAAAAGACAGCTTAGTATTTGAATATCTAAAAATATAATTCACTATATTAACTGATCAAAAGAAATAGATTTTATCACACTATCCAGAAATAAATAATTCCAACTGATGTTTTTTTCACCACTATTTTTTCCCCATATTGTTCTGGAAATATTAGCTAATATAATTAGGTAAGAAAAAAATTTTACTATAAAAAATTGAAAAGGAAGAGATAAAGTAATAATTATTTGCAGATACACTTTGATAGTTTTAAAAAAGGAAAAGACTATACAGTAAAACTATTATAAATAATTTTAAAATTGAGTGAAGTAACTGGGCAGGAAATTGGTATCCAGAAATCACTTAAAAGATCCTCAGGCAAAAGGCTCCATCCATATTATAATAGCATTAAAATAAAAAAAGTACCTAGGAATAAAAGAGGAAAGTGTTTAAGATTTTTAAAAAAGAGAGAGGAAAAACAAATACTACTGAGAGATAACAAATACAAATAAGGTTCTGAAAAGAAAATATACAGTAGCCACCCAGTGGATGGTTAGAGACTTAAGTTTCAAGATCCCCAGTGGATGCCTGAAACAGCAGATAAGTACCAAACCCTATATAAACTATGCTTTTATTCTATCAGACATGTTTATGATAAAGTTTAAATTTATAAATCAGGCATAGGAGGACATTAACAACAATAACTAATATTAAGATAGAACGATTATAATTACTGTAATACAAGTCATGTAAATGTGGTCTCTCAGAATTCTTTATTGTACTGTACTCACACTTCTTGTGACTATGTGAGATGACAAAATTCCTTATTAAGCCAAGAACTTTTACCTTTTCACTTAAAGGAAGCTCTTTATGGCTTCTCTTTGGCAGATCTGAATTACCAGCATGACTACTCTTATGCTTTGGGGCCATTATTAAGTAATCACTACTAAGTGATTAACAAGCTGACAGTGCAGGCAGCACGGAGGTGCTAGTCAAAGGGATGATTCAGATCCCGGCTGGAATGGAGTGGGACTAGAGAGATTTTATCACACTATTCAGAACAGTGTACAATTTAAAAGTTATGAATTTATTTGGGAAACTTTTCATTTAATATTTTTGGACTGTGGTTGACCACAGGTAATTGAAATCATGGAAAGCAAAGCCATGAACAAGGGGGGACTACAGAACCATATTCTTGATTAGAAAGATTCAAAAATTATAAAATAACTTATCTTAAAGTTAATCTTGAATGTAATGTATATCAATAAAATTGCCAATAAAATTTTTTTCTGGGAGTAGATAAACTGCTTCTAAAGTTCATATATATATACCTCCCCAAAATCTTAAGAAATGTTACTATTACACCCAAACATTCAAATGTATTATAATTACAACTAGAGGCTCAGTGCATGAAGTTCATGCACAGGTAAAGTTTCCAGCAACTGCTGCTGCTGCCACTAGTTGGAGCCTCCCTTCCTTGGCTGCCTGCCACTGCCACCAGCTGGAATGGGGCCAGTAGGGGGCGGGGCCATAGTCAGTTGACCGGATGGCCCTGCCCCCTGGTCAAACTCTTGGTTAAGGAGACAACTTGCATGTTAGGCTTTTATTATATAGGATAATTAAAACATACTGGTGCATCTAAAAAGAGACTCAATGAACATGAAAATTTAGTATTTGATAACATGGTATTTCTAATTAGTGAGAGAAAAATGGATTAACCAGTAAATGGTGTTAGAATAATTGGGAAGCCCAGTTGGAAATTTAGTTGGTTTTCTACCTCACACTTTTTACTAAAATTAATCTAGATGAAGAAATCTTAAACATGAGAATGAAACCATAAGAATACACAATGAGAATATGGACAAATTAGTTGGTAACCTAAACTTATCCACTGCAATGGGGAAGACATTTTCAAATATGATACAAAGTCTACAATCCATAAAATAAAAGATTGATAAATCCAAACACATACAAATAAATTTCTGAAAGGGAAAAAAACAAAATCAAAAGATAAATGATAAGTTGGGAAATATCTGCTATTAAATCACTGAAAAAATTACTTACTATATGAAGAACTATAATTTAATAGAAATAGAATTGCAATGAAAATTATCACATGAAAAAATAATATAAACAGTTAATAGAAAAGGAGATTCAAATGTGTGAAAAGAGGCACAACTTCACTCATCACAAGGGAAATCCATTTTTTCCTTATCTGATTGAAGAGATTTAAAAGTTTAATAGCCCATTTTGCTAATGAGTCTCTAGTGGGAGTACAGTTGTTTCTTGTGAGAGTAAAAATTGATTCCACCCATATGGAAGACAATTTGATAGCATTTATTAATAATACAATTAAATTGATGTAGAAAGCCTAATCTGGAGATATATTTTCCAAATATCCTGCGGCGTGCACTAGTTCAGTGGTCTGCAAACTCATTAGTCAACAGAGTGGCTACTGCGGCTCACATGCCGCATGTGGCTTTGGAGCCGCGGTTTGCCAACCACTGCACTAGGTAATTATCGCAATGTTGTAAAAATAGCAAAATAAAATTGGAAGCAATGCAGAAACTTATAAATTAGTGGGTTTTGTTTTGTTGGTGAGTATCTGGTTCTTTTGCTTATCATTATGTTTGTGATTCATCCATGTTGTTGCATACTGTACTACCATTCTACTGTAGTGTATTGGATGACTGTACCATTCACTTATGTTAATTGGCATTCATTGTTTTTAACTTCAGCTATAATAAACAGTGTTCTTATGCACCTCTGAGTGAATAAATGTGCACATTTCTATTGGGTTTATACCTAGAGATGGAAATATCTGGGTCACAGAATATGTAAACATTTTAGTAGAATTACTAAACAGTTTTATAAAATACTAGAGGCCTGGTGCATGAAAATTCATGCACAGGAGGGAAGCAGTCCCTCAGCCCAGCCTGCCCCCTCTCGCAGTACAGGAGTTCTCAGGGGTGGGAGGCAACCAAGTGATCAGGGGAAGGTGACACTCCATTACAACTCTGCTGCTGCCACTGCTGGCAGCATAAGCCTTGGCCAGCCCTGGTTACCTGAGCCTCAGACAGCCCTGGGCCACTGAGCAGTCATCATCTGAGGCTTGCCTGCACCTCGAGGCAGCCCTGGGCAGCTAGGCATCTGCCGTCCGACTTGCCTGCACCTCAGGCCATCCCTGGGTGGCTGGGGGACTGAGGGATCTAGGGGACTCTGAAGACAAGTGCCTTGGAGGTGGGCCCAGACTTGCCACATGCCTGCCACCTAGGCAGGGCTGAGGGGACTTGTGTCTGTTGGAGTCACCATCTTTGAGGGTGGGGCAATTAGTATATTCCCTCCTTATTTGCTATGGGCACCACCATCTTTGCGATGGCATGAGGGTCAATTAGCATATTATGTCTTTATTAGGTAGAATTTACCATATCCTCACCCTCATTTTGTATGACCAAATGTCATATTTAGCCATACTGATGAATAAGTACAAAGCTATCACATTGTACTTCTAATGTACATTTCTTTGAGGGCTATGGAGTTAGGTATCTTTTTAGTAAAGTACTTGTTTAGAGTTTTTGCCCATTTTTCTATTGGATTGTCTGAATTTTTATTATTTATTTGTAGCAATTTGTTTTATATCCTCCATATGGGTCCTTTGTCACATATGTATAGTTGCAAATATCTTCTCCAATTCTATAACTTACTTTTTCATTCTTTTAATTAGTACTTTATGTGACAGTTAATTATAGTTTAATGAATTGAAATGCTCTGAAATATGACAATTCATGAGTAATTATGTGCATAATCACTGTTCTAATAAATAAATTGCTGAGTAAAATATTAATTTACAGGAATATAGTTTATGCAACTTTCTATATATATATGTAGATAGATTTGTTTTTATTGCTATTATTTCTATAAAAAAACAACAACAAAGGGCTATTTGTAAGCTAGGCTTTAAAAAAGGAAAAATAGCTGAAACTGGTTTGGCTCAGTGGATAGAGCTGCGGACTGAAAGGTCCCTGGTTCGATTCTGGCTGTGGGCACATCTCCAGTAAGGGATGTGCAAGAGGCAGCTAGCTGATCAATGTTTCTCGCTCATCAATGTTTCTGACTTTCTATCCCTCTCCCTTCCTCTCTGTAAAAAATCAATTAAATATATATTTTTTAAATAAAAATAAAAAAGGAAAAATATAAAAACAATTAAAATTTATCTAAGCAATTCAACTATTATTTGCCTATTTAAAGTACTTTATTGGTGTATGATTGAAAATTCATATATATTTAATGTATGTGCTCGATGAGTTTGGAGATAAATATACATCCATGAAACCATGACCAAAATCTATGTCATAAACATATATCACCTCTGAAAATTTCCACCTGTCCTCTTTATTATTTATTTTGGGGGGGGGGTATAAGAACACAACATAAGATCACCCTCACATTTTTAAGTGTTCAATACAGTATTGTTAACTATAGGCTCTCTACTATAAAGTAGATCTCTAGGACTTACTCATCTTGTACAACTGAAACTTTGTATGCTTTGACTAATACCCTCTGTTTCCCCTTCATCATGTTTATTGACTACCTAATATTTTCCAGGCATAAACAAAGTGTCTGTTGTCATGGAGATTATATTCTAGTTGGAAAAAATATAAAATATGTACATAAATAATTAGATGCAAAAATGTTTGATGATGAAAGACACTGTCAAGAGAATGAGAAGATAAGTCACACACTAGTAGAAAATATTTGCAAAACTCATATCTGATAAAGTACTCATTACCCAAAATATAGAAAGAACTCATAACTTCACAGTAATGAAATTAACAACATAATGAAAAACTGGGTAAAGCAATTTGAATAGACACCTCACCAAAAAAGATATACTTTGGCAAATATAGATGACAAATTAGCATATGAAAATATATTCAACACCATATATCACTAGATAATCACAAATTACAATAATGAAGTACCACTATATACCTTTTAAAAGAGCAGAAATCTAAAATACTGACAATACCAAGTGCTGGTGAGGTTGTGGAGCAATAGGAACTCTCATTCATTGGTTGCTGGGAATGAAAAATGCTACAAACACTTTGGAAATTAGTTTGGTGGTTTCTTACAAAACTAAATTACAAAATGATCCAGCCTAAAGGAACTAAAAACTTATGTGCAGCCCTGGCTGGTGTTGCTCAGTAGTTAGAGTGTCGATCTGTGCATCGAAGGGTCACAGGTTCAATTCCCTGGGTTACAGGTTCAACCCCTGGTTCTGTTCAGGACACATGTGGAAGGCAACCAATCAATAGTGTCTCTCTCACGTTGATGTTCCAAGTTAATCTTCATGAAAAACTATTTACATTAAGCCATCTGCACAAAGAGATAGTCTATTTTATCACCTCTATTGTCAGGTAGAAAAAGTCAAGAACCATATGATTTCATTCATATGTGGGTTATAAGACTGAAAGCAACAAATGAACAAATAAGAAAGACAAACAAACAAAAACTCATAGACATAGACAACAGTATGGTGGTTACCAGAGGGAAGAGGAGAGGGTAGTAAAGGGTAAAGGAGGTCAAATATATGGTGATGCAAGAAGATTTGACTTTGAGTGGTGGGCACACAATGCAATAAACAGATGATTTATCATAGAATTGTACACTTGAAACCTATATAACCTTACTAACCAATGTCGCCCCAATAAATTTCATTTAAAAATTTAAAAAAGACTGACTTCAGCCAAGAGCAGGACTTTGGTTTTCTCTCATCCTGTGACTAGAGCTACTCTCCCCATCACAAAGTCTTCAAGGCATGATATGTGTTCACTTTCTGGGTAAATTTACACAAAATTGATTAACACTTCACTTATATGTCATTGAACTTGATGTATGAGTTTTAAATCATACAGCTCATGGCACTTAGTCAACAAAACACTAAAATGCTTCTTTTTTATAATGATTTGGATGATGTCGCTGAAGCTTCCTAAATTATTGAGACTATAAACCAATTTATTAAATTTAGTGAAAAGTTTCCATATTAAGTAAGATGACTCTTTTTATGCAAAACCTTCTTCTGAAAGGTTAAATAACTTTCTCATCATTCTTTCAATATCTAAGATAAATGGTCTTGGGTAGTCAGGTAGATGATATTTAACTCAGCACTCTACCAAAATTAAAAGCAGCCTATGAGAAGAGAAAGAATGCAAATAAAGGGGGTTGAACAAACTTAAATGCCATATTTATATTTTATGTGTATTTAGCCTCCCAGACTGTAAGTGATCAAAAATAATTGTGGGGTTTTTTTTTTCAACCTCTTCACACTGCCTGACTCAGTGCACAGTATAATTTCATTAATC
This sequence comes from Antrozous pallidus, assembly GCA_027563665.1. Taxonomy (NCBI): domain Eukaryota; kingdom Metazoa; phylum Chordata; class Mammalia; order Chiroptera; family Vespertilionidae; genus Antrozous; species Antrozous pallidus. The sequence goes on along the minus strand of CM050524.1, from coordinate 32,058,260 downwards.
AATGAACTACTAGAGATGCACAGCCCAGAACAGAAATATTGACCTTTGGAAAAATTGTAAAGAGAAAATAGTGTATCTTCAGCCCTTGCTTGCAGTTACTTCCTCCGTTCTAAACTTTCTAATATCCCTTCATCTTTATAAGCATTTTAATGCTTTCAAAGGTCCAGAATCCCTTCTCTCAGAGAACAATAAAATATTCATGGAATACCTATCATGTCTAGGTATTATGCAAGACACTCAGCTTCCATAAAGAAAGATTATTCTTTCTAGAAAAGATACACTACATAAGATGCATCATATATGCATCTACATGTTTTAAAGTATACTGAAACACAGAGAAGTAATTTATTGTTACTATTTGACCAAGTCCATTTTTATTTTTTTAAATTTTACCACCTAAAAAGAGTAATAATTAAGCCAACATTTTGGACTAGATTATAGAAGGTATTAAATAGCAGCTGAGGATCTAGATGATTACACTGAGAGCAAAGGAAAGACATTGGTTTTAGCAATAACAGATGAAAACCAAGATTTCGGAAGAATAATCTGAAACTGATATGAAAGATAAACAATGAATTAGGTAAAAATGCCATTTTGGAAGTTACTATTATAAAAACTATCATGAAAACAAATAGAAAATGTGAATAGACCTATTTCTATTAATTAAATTAATTTTATAATAAAAAACCATTTGTATGCTCTTCTGCTTCTGAACATGACAGATTGACACAAACATGCCCTTTTGCAGTGAAAACTGAGCAAAACATATAAAAATAATTTCAGACTTTGCACAACTAAAACAGGTCTCTACTTCCTGAAAGAAAATATATAATGTAATCCCTATGATCACCTTGGAGGAACTTTCTAGACTGTGGTGTAGAGAAAGGGAACACAACAGAGCACAATGATGACTCTGCGTTGAAAAGACAAACACTGGCGTGGAGAAAGGCTGAAGCAGTTGAAATTTGTGAGAGTGTGAAGAAAAGGGAAATCATAGGAAAAGAACACCAAAATTTACCATAGTGAGTCACCTTGAATGCTGTTTAATACTGAACTGTTATACACAGAATGAAACTATGAGGCTGAGCTAAAAACGAAGGGATCTATAAGTTGAACAATTCTCAGAGTTCACTTAGGACTGGGATTGCAAGATCTGACCAACTAAAGTGAAGAGACTTTTTAAAAATTGTTTATTGTTGAAAGTATTACATATGTCTCCTTTTCATCCCCACTGACCTCTCCTCGGCCACTCCCATGCCCCAGCACACACCCTCACCCCCACCACCACCACCATTGTCTCTGTCAGTCAAATAAGGATAAGTATCACGTGATCTCACTCATTTGTGGAATACAGTGAAGAGACTTTGTTGAATACCCCAGGCATTCACACTCTAGAAAGATCACATCTTACTTGTAAGGCTAAACTAGAGTGAAGACCATTATATAACTACCCCAAATACTTTAACAGACCTCAAAAAGATTAAGATAAACCACAAGTAAATCAACTGCCTCTAAACATAAATCAATCCTCTTTAAAGAAAGACAACAAATCCAGACTTAAACAAAATAACATTCCTAATGTCCTTCATCTGATAAATAACCAGATGTGTGAAGGAGCCAATAAACGTTACCTAAAAGAAGGAGTAAAAAATAGACAATGAAATAACACAAAAAGACTTCTATATTTATTGTACATATAAATATCATAAATCTGATCAAGTACTCAAAAAGGGAAGAAAGGAACATAATAGAGAAGTGGAAGATGTTAAAAAGTACCAAATTGAACTTTTGCAGCTAAAAAACACAGTATCTGAAATGTAAAATAAAATAATTTCAATACTATGGCATGGAAAATAAAGATGAGCCTGAAACATTTTATTGAATCAAAGCATAATGCTAAAAAAAAATAATTGAGACATGCCTATAGGATGTAGGGTCCATGTTGAAAGAGTTCCCACAGGCCAAATCTGAAAAAATTTGAATATAAAAATAAATATTAGTAGCAATGGATTATAACTTATTGAATAGAATAAGAATTGATGAATCATTATGACATGAGTAAACTCATACATAAAAAAAATAAATAAAGGGGAGGAGGAAAACTCTTCCTTTCTCAATAGAATTCCAACTGATGATTGTATCATGAATGATGAATTAGGAAATCATCAATGGATAGCAAAAGTAATGGGTGAAAGTTTATGAGGATGAGATACTTACATAATTTTCAAATATCTTCCCATAAGTTATATATTATTTACAAAGGAGAAATGGTAAATTTAAGTAGAGTAACCTGAGAGACACAACCTGAACACTATGATTAAGGCCAACATCACCAATATTGATACAAACTGAAATCATGTGCTTCCTAAGGCAACACAAGACACACCCAAATTGAGGGATACTCTAAACATAATTAACTGGACTCTTCAAAATAAAATCAAAGTCAAGAAAACAAAAGAAACTATTTCATAATAAAGGATTCTAAAAAATTTAACAAATACCTGGACATTTTGGGACAAATGGACATTTTGGGACAACTGATTAAATTTGAATATAAACCATGGATTATATAATAGTGTGTCAGTGTTAGATTTCCTGATTTTAATAAATGTACTATACTAATATAAAAAATTTATACACAGTGTGTAGGTTAAAAAGAAGGAAAATATCAAATCATTGGTGAAGAGCCATTATTTTCTTGTTATTATTATTGATAAAACCCAGTGTGAACTCAGGACAAAGTTCCACCATGCTGTTGCCTCTAGAGGATGCTAACATTTCAAAAGCATTAGATTGAGATATGTGGGACATAAAATTTAGCATTAATTTGTACAAATTCTTGAGGATAATAATGTTAAAGATAAGCCTGATTTTATATTCTAATTTCTCTAAACATTGTCTCCAGAGTAATTCAAATAGTCTAAACTATAAGAATTAGACTTGAAATCAGCCAACAGTGAGAGGCTAGTTGAGCTACAGGGGGAGAAAGGAAGAAAAAGGTTTGTAATATTAAGGCAACCCCATATTAACTCCCACTTGAAATCACGAGACAGAAAAGAGATAAATTGCAACATGTTTCCTTAACAGACTCTATGCACTCTCCACAACCACAATCTACCTCTACCTCCATCCTCCTACTCAAATAGAGGTTCCCTCTCCCACTATCCCCATGCCCCGCTTTCATTTGGGAATGGAGAACAGTCAGTTTTTGTATATGTTTTTGTTTTGAATTTGAACAGCTACTGAATATTGTTATATGCTTTCATAAGCCCACACACGCTGGCAAGAGTTAATAGGAATTCCAGATACTATCAAATATATTTAGACATGATGCTTGAGTGGTCTTTGCAGCTGGTAGGTTATACATAAAATATGTTCGGCCAGTGATAGCATCCTTATCTAAAGACAGAAGCTAGCAAAATTTCATCCTGTATGCTCTGTTAAATTGTTCCCTTGGACAGATGGCAGAAGACTCCTGATGACAAGTGTGAGATGCTATCTGAGTGGCATGGCAGTGGTTTTTTCATTGTCCTGGACAGAGTTCCCTGGCTACTCTCTTCATTTGAAGCGTGCAAATGAGTAGATGTGAATAGCAGAATATGTGTGATCAATAAACTCATGTAATTAGAATCTTGCTGAAAAGAGTAGTCTAGGAACCTCCATTAATGCTTGGTCTCTCTGACTAGACAAGGGCTCAGAATTTTTTTACCTTCTTGTATATTTTTCACTAGTGACAAGAGTAAACTGACAACGTAAATGATCAATTTTGAAAGTGCTGCCCGTGTCTCAATAATTAAAGAAAGTATAAAAAAATGATAGTTCACCAAATAGAGAATATCAATGAGACAGAAATTATTTGAAAAAGGAGAAGAGAACCGATGAAAACTTCCAAAGTTTACTTATTGTACTTTTGGGGAAAAAAAACTTCCAAAAGTACAATAAGTAAAATTTTAAAATTGACTCGAGGGACTCAACAGCATATTTGAACAACAGATTATACAGGCCAGCTAAGAATTAACAGCTGATTTATCATTAAAGCACAGAGACCAAAAGGCAGTGGGGTGACATATTCAAAGGACTGAGAGAAGGGCAGAGAACCAAGATGGTGGCATAGGTAAATGCCTGTACTTGCTGCCTCCCACAACCAAGCCAAAACTACAACTAAAATACAGAATAACCATCATCCAGAACCTCTGGAAAGCTGGCTGAATGGAAGTCCTACAACCAGAGAAGTAAAGAAGGAAGCACACTGAGACTGGTAGGAGGTATGGGAGGCGCAGAACAGGCTGGTCTGTCACCCACATGTGCTGCTTTTTTAATCAAGAGGGACATCACCTCTGCAGAGACCTCCAGGAGGAGCAAGGGGTCCCAGCCCCACACCCAGGGTCCCAGAGCTAGGAAAAGAAGTCTCTATGGGCAATAAGAACTATGGACCGTAAAAAACACTGGGGATTGGGGCTCAGTGACACAGAGCCTGCTAGAGACCCAGCTGCTCATCATAAAAGGCCAGCACATGAACTGAACTTACAAGCTCCCACTTCCTCTGAGCACCAGTGCCGGGCAAGGCTCTGGGGGACCCAGACACATACAAGGAGAAACTGGACTGTCTGGCATCGGGCAGGAACTCGGGGACAGCTTTCTTACAGATGGAGGTGCTTGCAGTGGTCATTGTTCCCTTGCTGGGACCTCCATGGTTGCAAGGATAACTGGCAGCCATTTCTATTTGCTCTGTCCTGGTGATTCCCTGAGACCTTGCCTCACCCAATTTACATCCCTTCCCCCCCTCTTCCGTCTGCCCCCACCCCCCCCCACACACAAACAAACACACTGTGTGAAGTGGCTTTTGCAGATGAATGGCCTGTCCTTGCTCAGATTAAAACCTGTCAAACAAGCTGCAGCTGGGTCAGGGATCCCTAAAGCTATCAATAAAAGGCTCAAGACCTAGTGCCAGCACCAGCCTGCCTTGTCTCACAGCTGGGCCTCTTCTGGGCACTTCCAAACTCAAAGAGAAGGAATCTGCAGATCTCTCAGTAGTTCCTGCTGGGTGGCCCCAGGCAGTGGCTGACTTGGCACCTCCCTGGTGACCCAAGAGCCAGTGTGCCCTGTGGTCAGTGTCAAACCATACCAAATTACAACTCTAAACATCCATAAGCGACACACTCAAGGGGCAGACTGAGTGAGCACAAAAGCCCCACTGAAGCAAGTCCTGCTCCATAAGGGTATCTCCTACACAGCAGCTCTCCCACTATAGTCCCAGCTGATCCCCACAGCCAATTGACCTGGAGGTTAATTCCTCCCAGTGACACCAACAGCAGTGAAAGTTCAACTACAATAAGAATGTGCACACAGCCCACAAAGGGATATACCTAGAGTGTCTACCTCAGGTGATTGGGGAGGCTGAGCCACTGGGCCCTGTAGGATACCTACTACACAATGCCATTCTATCAACTCAAGGAGACTTAGCAGCTCTACCCAGTACATAGAAACAAACACAGGGAAGCAGTCAAAATGTGGAGACAGTGAAACATGTCACAAATGAAAAAAATTGAAGAAAGCAAACTAATGGATATAGAGTTTAAAACCACAGTTATAAGGTTACTCAGGAATCTTCTAGAAACCTCCAAGGGACTTAGTGAGATTTTCAAGAATCTTAGTGAGAATTCAAAAAAAAATGGAAAAGGATCAGTCAGAAATTAAGCATACACTGACTAAAATAAAGAATAATATACACACATATGTCATATCTTAATCCAGTGGTCGGCAAACTGTGGCTCATGAGCCATATGCAGCTTGCAAGCCGCGGTTTGCTGCTCTGTTGACTAATGAGTTTGCCAACCACTGACTCTCCATTTCAATAATTAAAGGCTGTAGTTGTTCCTTGTGATTAAGCCCCTATCCCAGTGGTCGGCAAACTCATTAGTCAATAGAGTGGCAAACTGTAGCTCGTGAGCTGCATGTGGCTCACAAGCTGCAGTTTACCGACCACTGCCTTAATCAATAAAAAAAATTTTACAAAAAAGAATAATATTCAGGGATTTAACAGTGGACTAGAGGATTCTGAGAATAATATTCGGGGATTCAACAGTGGACTAGAGGATTCAAATCAATGGTTTGAAATATAAGGAGCAAAAAATACCCAACTAGAAAAGAAAAAAGAATACAAAAATATGAAGATGATGCAAAGAGCTTCTGGGACAACTTCAAGCTTACCAATATCTGAATTATGGGGGTTCCAGAAGAAGAGAGAAAGCAAGATATTGAAAATCTATTTGAAGAAATAATGACAGAAAACTTTCCCTACCTGGTGAAAGAAATAGACTTAAAAGTCGAGGAAGCACAGAGAATGCCAAACAAGAGGATCCCAAAGAAGAATACACCAAGACATATCATAATTAAAATGCCAAGGGCTAAAGACAAAGAGAAAATCTTAAAAGCAACAAGAGAAAAGTACTTAGTTATCTACAAGGGAGTACCCATATGACTGTTAGCTGATTTCTCAAAAAACTATGCAGGACAGAAGGGAGTGGCAAAAAATATTCAAAGTATTGAATAGAAAGAACCTACAACCAAGATTACTCTACCCAGCAAAGCTATCATTCAGAATGGAAGGTCAGATCAAGAGCTTCACAGACGAGAAAAAGCTGAAGGAGTTCATCACCACCAAATCAGTATTAGATGAAATGCTGAAGGGTATTCTTTAAGAAAAGGAAGAAGAAAAAGATAAAGATAAAAAATATGAACAACCAAGTGGCAACAAATATGTATCTATCATCAATTGAATCTAAAAATTAAATGAATAAAAATTTTGATAAACAGAATAAACTGGTGAATGGAATAGAATCCGGGCATAGAAATGGAACAGACTGATGATTCTCAAAGGGAACAGGGTGTTTTGGGGGAGGGGGAGTGGGAAGAGATTAGACAAAGATCTTATATGCATGCATGCATGACCTATGGACCCAGACAATAGAGTGGCCAGGGGCAGGGTCGGGCAGGAACCTGGTGAGGGGAGCTATGGGGAGAAAAAAGAGGGACATCTGTAAATAATTTCAACAATAAAGATTTTTAAAAATATATTGTAAGGCAAATTGCCACATGTGTGCCCTAGGGACTGTTGAAATGGAATGGAGGTAATAAACTTGATGGGCTTATGCTTTAAAAAAAAAAGGTACTGAAAATAAAAGATTGTCAAGCAAAATTATACATCCAGTAAAATTATACTTCAAAAATAAAGAAGTTAAAATAAGATAAATTATTCCAAAATTAAAGTCATTGACTTTGGTAAATATTCTTCATCTTTTAACTGTTCTCTAAATGCATAAGCAAAAGGTCTATATCATGAATTGGTTTCAGGCCCAGAAGTTTAATTTAACATTTTTTGTAAATGATTTTGTAACCTGTTAGAAGAAATCTTTTTGCCACCCGTTTATCTTGGATAGATGACCTGGAAGTGCATTGTTTAAAGTTAAGGGTGCTTTACTGTCTAAGCCTGTATTCATCAACAAGAGACATTGACAAATCAAACTTGTTCATCCAAATATTGACACTGATCTCAAATTTCTTCCTGTGTAAAATCTTGTCTTCACTTCTGGGCATTTCATGTGAAGGAGAGTTGGTTTTCACTTGAGGTTTCAGTAGAGTTCCTCCACAGCCATAATTGAACATCAACTCTTCTTTAGGTGACTGTTAAAACATGGGGTCCTGCATTTAACTGATTATATAGAATATCTACAGTTATTTGTCAGGGAGGATACTACTGAACACATTATTGCTCAATACTTATTATAGACTCCCTTGAGTCATGCAGGAAACTGTTCTTACCAAACTATTTCTATTTTTGCAGTAATCCTACTTCGGAAATCACACTAGGAAGTTAAATAGTGAAACCTTACATTTATTGTAAGTATATTATTAAGGACCAATAGAAGAAAGTTTAAATATTTGAAGAAGAAATTTTTGTTTTTCTTAAGCAACTGGTCTAAATCATGCAATGGTTCCTATTTCCTTTTTCATGGTGATCATGCAGAGACCCTGAAGCAGGTTTACAGTGTACTCTACCTAGTAACCAACACTTACGATGCATGAGCTCATTTTGACTGCATCTTATTTTTCTACCCTTATTTTACCTTGTCCCTATTTTCTCACTGACTAGTGTTCTGTGTTTTTTTTTTTAATCTTTGTGTGTATTTTTGTAAGCTGCTTTAAATACATCTTTCAAAGCAGACAGACATAAATAAATACATTTCTATAATAGCGCTGCATGAAGGATAGTTCTACAAAGCAGTAGGATAAAAATCTTATCAGAAAAAAGGGACTTTTGTAGAATCTCTGTGGGTAGAAATTCCATTCTCACATAATTAAAAAGTCATAACAGGGATATGTTACAGCCCACCTGACCCGGAAACTGAGATGGAAATACTAATTGAGATTGTGGAAGCTGTGAAATTAGGCCAGAGAGTAATAATGGAGTCTTTAATTACTCAATCGTAGATTGGCAAATGCCTCACTGGGACAAGGATAGGAAGTGAGATTTTTAGATAAGAGAAATTACTGCTTCCCAGCAAAGGTAGAGAAGGGGTTTATCCGGATGGCAAATGTAACAGACTGAGCTCTGACAGTGAATGGAAATGGACCTGCGAAGTGATACAAAGTCATTAACAGTGACCACAGCCTTCTGGGCAAACTAAAAGCCACTACATGTCTAGTTAATATGAGTAATGATCCTATGACAAAAATAATTTAAAAACTCACTAACAAGCAAGAGACAAACCAAAAGAATATTTTCACAGCAACTTATCAGCAATCCAAGAAAACATGCAAGTTATAATAAACCTCCGTGGCTAGTTGACAGAGATAGAAATAACTTCTGGGAGCATAAAAAAGCATCAAGGAAAGGAAACAGGTAAGTCCACAAAATATGACAGATTAGGAATAATTTCAAAATTAGATACCCACCCCCCCCCCCCCCCCACACACACACACACACACACGGTGATGCATCTTAGAGAGGTTTCCAGACAAATTGGGAAGAAAATCTTTAATTCTCTCAAAGGAAGAAAAACAGCTTGAGAAATAATGGAATCTCTTTCATATCATGACAGCAAAGTTGAGCAAAAGGATAAAGGGATAGATAGCAAAAGGCTGGATGAAGTATTTGTCTCAATTTTCAGAGAGATTTCCTCCTACCAAAATATCTATTTAAACCCAGATAAGAATTAAGACTGCTGAAAATAGCAATCATAGAGCAGAATAATGAGCTAAAGTAGCAAAATACATGCAGAGACTTTGGAGAATTTGGGGGTGAAATATTCAAAGAAGGAATGAAGCAAATTTTTAGTTATGTCATTACAGAAGGCCTCTGTCCTAGAAATATTAAGATCCACTTCTTTGTCTGACAAGGCAAGGGAACTATAATTAAATAGATACACACTGGATCTTTTTTATTCTTGAAAGAAGGGAAGAGAATATGGCTTATAAATGGACAAATTAATATGCTGCCATATTTTATATTAGCTATGTATATCAAAAACAGATACATATGTCAAAAATGGTTCGCCGAGAATATATATCTTTAATTGAATTAAGATTGGAGGAGAGGGCTACAGGGTGACTATTTTAGGCAGAAGAACTGTACAAACACTGTAAGGGATTGGTTCTAGGCCTTGTGGTTTAACATATTTGTAAATGACTTGAGAGAGGGAGCAAACAGCAAAGTCTAATAATTATTACTATTGAAGACATAAGGATGAAGAAAGATTCCATTAAGTGTTTTAGAAAATGTGAGTAGAGAGAAAAGTGTTAGGGGAAGAATAGCTGTAGGCATAAATAAGCAACATTTTTCTAACAAAAGAAGAGCTCCATTTTAAGAAAAAATTTCAAATAAAATAACACTCTCCTTCCCTTTAACTTGCCTGCCCACTGCAGCCAGTCACAAGAAGCAAAGCCTGCTTTTCACAGGATAAAGTCTCAGGGCTGACCCTATTTGGGGCACAGTTTGTTTCAACAGAAGCAGCATAGTGCACCGCTATGGAGTGCTTAGGATTACAAATCATATCCATGGCCAGTATTCCACTGCCTCCTGAAACCATTGGGCGGGCTGCTGTCCACATCCCCCATGGAATTGGCAAGTGGGGGCAGTGAGCACACACGTGGGCTGCCTGGCTGCCCTCCACCAGGGGATGTGTCTGCAGTGTGAGACCATGCCTCTGCCAGGCCCTCTCCCCACAAGAGTTAGGATGAAGAAGCAGCCCCTCTGAGAGTTGGGGGGGAAAAGAGAGTTTAGAACAAATAAAAAAGAATGCAGATCACATAATTGATAACAGACTTAGAAGTTTCATTCTCCGACAAGCAGCACTGAGAGGAAATGGAAATAAAGGGGTTTGGCAAATGGGGAGAGAGGGAATATACCCGGTTGACATCTGGGAGGCTCATTTTTTCGTACTCTAAATCTTACGTTGAAGCTCCTGCTGAATGAACCCAACACTGAACTTGGTTCACTGGCCTTTAACGTCTCACTTTCAAAAGCCCATTCCAGCCTTTGAGGTTAAGATGGCTCTGCTGTGATTGACTCCTCAAATGCTCAAATTCCATATATAAGTGGTGTCATATTTGCATATAACTTATGCACATCCTCCTGTACCCTTTAAATAACCTCTAGATTATGTATAATACCTAACACAGTATAAAAGCCATGTAAATAGTTGGTATACAGTATTGTTTAGGGGTCATCTTTCTGAAATATTTTTCCGGAATATTCAAATTCATCCTTACATTGGTCCCTTTTATTATTGTTGTATACATTTCCCATGATCGAAGGCTCTAGAAGAAGCCTCAGTCATCTTTTTCACTACCTGTCCCTGTTTTCCTCACTTCAGCTGCGAAACATGTCGGGAAGAGCCTGTTTAGATCCTCCAGGCCCCAAGTCAGACCATGAGTCTGTCTATACTACACCCCTAACTGAGAGGAATAAATGTCACGGTCAAAATCAAGTGAAAATGTATCTTCTCTTGCAGGAAATATGTGGAGGCAACTAAAGACATTTTATGGCCAAAGACTGCCTTTTTCATATTTGATTTTTTTAATCTCAATAGGGTGCTCAAAAAATGTTTCTTTCATGTTTCCTGATTAAAATGAATAGAAATCCACATCATATTAATGCCAGCTGATTACAGATATGAAGCATTCAAATTCCATTATTATTCTAGGAACCCTTGAAATGAGGTGGCAGGTACTCAGGACGGTGGAGAGAGTGTTGGGAGCAAGAGGACTGCCTTCTCCCATAGGCAGACAGGAGAGCTGGTTACTAATTTCCCACTTCCAAAACTGCTGGTTCCAAATTTGCCAATTGCAGATACAGATGAATACACTTCTCCGAAGGCCTCCACGGCCTATTTGACTCTCTGTGTTTAGACGAATGCATTATAGTATTAATCTCCACTTTACTTAACTCTATAGCTGTCAAATTACAGTCAGATTCCTATGGATAACTCAAGTATTTGGAGTATATATAACATTCAGTTGCCACCAGTGAGAGAAGCAGGAGAAAAGAAAGAAGACAAATAAGAGAAATTAAAATGACATATTCTTTTTGACCTCCCAGAGGTTAAGAAAGGCTGGTTGCAAGAAGTAGATAAATACATGTAATTAAGGACTCTAAGAGACACATAATTGTAACTCTCTGTCTCGCTCTCCCTTCCCCACCTCTTTTCCTCTCTCTCTTCCTTCCCTCCCTTATTTCTCCCTTGCCTTCCCCAACCTCAGAGAGTAATCTCATCCTTTCGTCACATATTATTGAAATCCCAGTTCTTAAAAAAAATTCTCAATTTTTGCCCAGACTGAGAGCATGTCATTTGGAAGTGATGTGCAAGGCAAGAGATAACCAGGTAGAACTCAGCGATTCGCCACACAAAATGGTCCCATGTTTGGCCGTAATGCTATCAGAGTCTGTCCCTCAATAGCTCTTTACGGCTCCGAGCTCAGAATCTGCTGATTCAAAACTTTGTCTGCATGGGGAGGTGCGAGGGTGGCAGAGAAAGGGAAGCCTAGCAGTGCAGGAGGAGTTAGGAAGAAATATTTATAGTCCTTCCAGAACACATAAGAAGTCAGAGGATTTTTTAAATAGAAATAGTGCCCTCTCCCCTTCTTTTCCTCTCTCTTTCTACCTCATTCCGTGTCTTCATTTCATGCTATGGTTGTGTTGATTGGGAGGGAAGAATCTTCTCAGCTGGCTGCTTAGTACCAAGCAGATGCACTTCAGTTGAAAATGGTTAGCAGTTAGGAGTTAGCCAAATACAGGCAGTAGTTATGATAAAGGTAAGTACAGATGTTTGGGTGGTGTGGTAATGGGAATTCAAAAAATGAAAGACCTCAAATCACCCAAAAGCACATCGGTGCACACATATATTTCCATTTGTACAGGTTCCAGAGAAAATCAACACACACTCCAAAATGGGCTGACAGAATAGAAACATCAAGGAATAACTTAGATATGTTTCCATCTCTTTAATAACTTTTCTTCCAGTTCCAGCAATTTCACACAAATTCAGAGAGAGAGAGCAAATTTTCATTGTCTTTGAACCAAAAGGACTTTAAATGGTTATATTTTCATTTCTCAATGATCTTCCTGCTTTAATGGTAGCTCCTAAAATTTTATTTGCATCCAAATGTATTTTAAATTCATGAAATAAGTAAGCTCTCATTTTCCCCACCCCCAAATTCTTTGTTATAGTAATGGCTTTTCAACCATTTCTTGTGCTTAAATCATCACACATTTAAGTCCTCATTGATTAATAATGTTCTTGAGTATAGAACTAGCTCTATCAGAATGAGGTAATACACTCACAAATTATAGTTATATTTCCACATATTTTAAAGTGTTTCATTTTAGATCAGAAAGCCAGACTCCTTGGATACTTCCCCTGTGATGGTGTCTCCAATCCAAAGAAGGCACTAATTAAGAAAACTGATAAGAAGCTTTGTGGATCAAAGCAAACATTTTTATTTATTCTACATTAGCTGATCTTAGCTACTTAGTTATGTAAATAATTTATCTAATATGTAGGGGGAGTGAGAGAGGGAACAGGAGAGCCCAGTCTTTATTCTTTCCCCAATCTTACAAATGAACCTGATCTTAATGCTAAGCAGCTTTTCCACCTGATTCATATCTTCACTTCCTACCAACCATGCCAACACCTACTAGCCTGCGGTACTCTCTCTTTTTTTCTTATAGCCTCAAACTTAATGCCAAACTTCTCCTATGATTAAGCTCCCTCAACACATGCACATACGCCTCATGGCTAATAATAAGTTACATGTATATAAAAACTAGAATTATATGTATGAGTTAGGAAACTAGAAGAAATTTGATTTATAATCTTTACATTTTAAATTCTGAAAATACTCATGTATTCTGAGGTGTGGTCTTCACAATCTATTACTGTTAGGTAATAAAGATTGTTAGAAATAAGGTGTTTAAGTTTATATTAACAGGGAGAATGGCACAGAGTTTATATTTCTTATGTGGACTGCTGCTCCAGGTAATTTTTACAAAAATCTAAAAAATATGTGCAATTATACTTAAGCTAATAAATTAAAAATACAATAAGAGCCTGATTGATGAGTACAGTGAAACACCACCTTTTTTTCTATCTATAGTTATTAAGAAATTTTAAAAATTATTGAATTTCAGTATCAAATAATTTAATAAGTGAACATAAAAGCATCTAAAATACTCAAGACTACTATTATTACATTATAGTTGCAATACTATTTTTTTAAATGTTGTTTTTTTTTAAATAATAAATTTAAATTTCTCATGCATTAAGGCCAGAACAAAGATAATTAACTGATAGAGCAAGTCAAATAAACTCACATTTTGAAGACATCATGGAGGCAGAAACTAGAAGTAGTCAGCCAGCTTAAGTTGAAGATGGCTGTGGGAAATGAAACAGAGAAAAATTGGACAGTGGTTAGAGTCCAAGCCAAGATTTTCTCAGGACAATGGACAGTTCCTTCTCCACCCCCATTTACACTGAAAAAACCACTGCTTCTTGTGCTGAGGCCACGTTTTCATAAGTGGCTAAGGAATAAGATAAACAGCCCCACATCCTAGAAACTCCTGACTGACTTTGGACCCTCTACCATGAGTCTTCAATGGTGTCAGTATCTGGAACTCATCAAAAGATTTCACCCCATGGAGGAACCAAGATGGCGGTAAATACCTATCTTGCTGCCCAACACAACAATTTCAAAACTACAACTTAACGACAGAACAAACATCATCCAGAATCACCAGAAAGCTGGATGAGTGGAAATTTCACAAATAAAAGTAAAGATAGGACACTGTGACTCAGAGGAGTGGCAGAGGGCAGAGCTGCAGATACGTGGGGAGTCAGAGGTGCGGAACCGTGCGAGTGAGGGAATAGGGCAAGCGGCTGGATACCTGGCTGGTTTTCTCGAACGGGGAGGGAGACAAAGGCATCCCACTAAACTGATTCCCCAGTTCCAGGCGAAGTCTAGGAAACCCACACTCATACAGGGTGAAACTGGAGGAAGCACGCTGAAACTCGGGCGCTGCAGAGGTCTGCAAGCTTACGGAGAGGGAGCGTAAACTTGGGAACTGCAGAAGCGCATGAGTGTTCAGAGAGAACTCGTGACTTGCTCTCTCGTTCTGGAGGGGAAAAAAAGAAAGAAGGGAAAACACTGGACTGCATTGTTTTACAACCCTGGGTGAGACTTTGGGTGTGCAGACTCATTTTGGGAGAGGCTGAATTATCCGGCAGCGGGTAGAGCTTGGCAGCAGCTTTCTCTCAGAGATGTGTGCAGCCATTACCACTAGGCATAGACACCCAGGTGCCACATAGGGCAGAGCTGATGGGAAATCAAGGCTGCCTGCTCAGCCCAGAGACTCCACCAGTCCAACCTAAGCACAACTGATCCTCACAGCCAATTGGCCTGGAGGTCAAACCCTCCTAGTGCTAATAACAATAATCTAGGCTTAACTTCAATAAGACTGTGCAACCCATAAAGGGCTGCACCAAGAGTATCCACCTCAGGTGACTGGGGAGGCTGAGCCACTGTCTCTTAGAGGACATCTACCACACAAAGCTAATTGACCAACTCAGGGAAGCAGCCAAAATGCAGAGACATGGAAAGAAATCACATGTGAAAGAAATGGAGGGGGAAAAATGACTGGACATAGAGTTCAAAACCACAGTTATAAGGTTTTTCAAGAGGCTCCTAGAAAAGGCCGATGAACTTAAGACGTTCAAGGATATGAATGAGACCTTCAAGGATATGAACGAGACCCTCGAGGATATGAACAAGACCCTCAAGGATATGAAAAAGGACTAACTAGAAATTAAGCATACACTGACTAAAATAAAAAATATTATACAAAGACCTAAAAGCAGTCTAGAGGACCATAAGAATCAAGTCAAAGATTTGAAATACAAAGAAGCAAAATCCACTCAGCCAGAAAAGCAAGATGCAAAAAGAATCCAAAAAATTGAATATAGTGTAAGGAGTCTCTGGAACAACCTCAAGCATACCAACATCAGAATTATAGGAGTGCCAGAAAAAGAGAGAGAGCAAGATAATGAAAACCTATTTGAAGAAATAGTGACCGAAAACTTCCCCCACTTGGTGAAAGAATTTGACTTAAAAGTCCAAGAAGCACACAGAACCCCAAACTATAGGAATCCAAAGAGGACCACACCAAGACATATCATAATTAAAATGCCAAGAGCAAAAGACAAAGAGAGAATATTAAAAGCAACAAGAGAAAAACAGTTAGTTACCTACAAGGGAGCACCCATACGATTATCAGCGGATTTCTCAACAGAAACGATGCAGGCCAGACAGGAGTAGCAAGAAATATTCAAAGTGATGAATAGCAAGAATCTACAACCAAGATTACTCTACCCAGCAAAGCTATTATTCAGAATTGAAGGTCAGATAAAGTGCTTCGCAGATAAGAAAAAGCTAAAGGAGTTCACCACCGCCAAACCAATATTATATGAAATGCTGAAATGTATTCTTTAAGAAGAGGAAGAAGGAAAATGTAAAAATAAAAATTATGAACAACAAATACACATCTATCAACAAATGAATATAAAAATCAAGTGAATTAATAATCTGATGAACATGATAAACTGGTGAATATAACAGAATCATGGGCATAGAGAGGGAATGAACTGACAATTCTTGGGGATAAAATGGGTATGAGAGGTGCAGCAAGAGACTGGACAAAAATCATACACCTATGGAAGAGGACAGTGGCGGGGAGGTAAGGGCAGAGGGTGGAATGGATACTGGGTGGAGGGGAGCTATAAAAGGAAAAAGGGAGAACAATCTAATTAATAAACTGAACAATAAAGATTGAAATATTAAAAAAAAATTTCACCACCCCTTTCATCATCATTATCATCATCATAGGGGCAGTTATTCCAGATATTTTACTTTTTTATTCAGTCCTCACATATTTATAGGAGATTGTTAGTATTATTTTGAAGATAATTGAAGTTTAGAGGGGTTTTGTAATATCCATAAGGTCACATACCTGGCACATCACAGAGATGGAAAAGCCCATGCTCATTATCATTAAACTATACTACTTCTAGTCGTGTGAATCTCCAGGCAGAGAGTTTTCTCCTTGTGAGGTCTAATACTCCCTGAGTTACATCCCTGACACCAATCTTCATGTCCGTTTCTGAATTCAACTTCATGACATTTCAGTTCCCTTACCTCCCAGTTTCACATTCGCCTTCAGCTCAAATTAGCCCCTCTTTATCTCTGCACACTTATGTTCCCTACCAATATGAGCACATCTTTTTCCACGACTTCATCCTCTAGTTATTAAATTAGTGCTGCTCTGGCCATAGTTCTCTAACCTTCCCTACATCCTCATTCTCAGTCTCACCAAACCTCTCGGTCCATTTATTTCCTCCAATGTAGCTCCCTCATATCTACTCTTTTTGACTCACTATCAAGTCATCTGACTTCACCAATTTCATGAACCCCCTTCTGGTAACACTTAGTCTTGACTCTTGGGTGGGTCATCTATTTTAACATGGCCTTCAACACCCTCCCACCCCCAGATTCCCAAATTTCTTCCTTCACAAACCACAGTTCACAACCCTCTTCCTTGCTCCTGCTCTACAGGATGCTGAATACAGACAAAAGTCCACTTAGATTTATAGAAGATTAAGTCAAACACCAGTCATTTTCTTCTGATATGTGATAGGCAAAAGTTTTATTCATCTCTTCATTTTTCCCTACTTCCTAAAATTAACATTCTAAGATTCTCTTGCTTTCCTGGGCCCACATTTCAGTACCCTACTACAGGAGCATAAAGTGCCCCCAGTGAGTTATACAGCTGTCAGCTCACAGTCCCCTCTAGCTTTTGCACAACAAGAGTGAAATCACCAGCAGTATGCTCATTGCAGAACTCCACTCCAACTAAACAACTTGGGTACACTATGAAGTTCACTGAGTGGGGTTTGATTGGTATGGAAATGTATTTGCCTTTGATCCTGGCAAAACATGTTTGTTGGAAATATGGGACTTGTCAGAAAGGGAGGTAGATTTAAATGAAGGTGGGGTGAGGTGAAACAGTACGGATTGGGGAAGACAGAGAAGATTTATCAGGAGGGAGACATGAGAGAGGCCTGAAAACACTGGAAAGAAAGAACAGTTGTCATTATCACCCAATGTATTATAGTCACCTTCATCCTGTAAATAGCATACTATTCTCCACATTTTCAACTTTGAATGGGTTTCTTATGATAATTTAAGGCTTAAATTCTACCTTCTCCTTCAGTCTTAGAATAAAGCAAAGTTTTTATCGTTTCTCCCAGGGGGCTGCCAAAAATTATCTGGGGTTTTAAATATGACACAGCACATTAACAGAGCTGTGGAATGACAGATGAAATAATTGTTGTTTCTGAAATCTGGGATACTGACTGGCTGCTTTTCATTTGCAATTTCACTTAAACTAAAAGAAATAAAAAGTAGATCTCAAATATTCTGTAAAATGTTTGTGTGTGCTTCCATTTGTAATCCTGGGTTTTTCAATTCCAGAATCTCTAGCCTAGCAGGAAAGTCACATGGCCCTGTCTTCTCATTCTCTGCTTAAGGTAACAGAAGTCCCAAGATGTTAGGATGCATTCAGGTTCCATCTGCAACCATGGGGGAATGGGATCCCAGCTCCTGAATCTGTGTCCCATGCTCTTTAGGACACAACCAGATTCTTGGTATAACGTTCTAGGGGAGCTTCTTGCCTTTGTGGGTGTGAGGCTGGAAAAGGAAGCAGAAATAAGTTCAATGGAGTCAGTGGCAGATTCTTCTGTAAAGAGTTTAGGGTCTCTGCTTTCTCCCCTCCATCAGCTTTTCTCCAAGTTCATCATTCCCTTCAGTGTTCTATTCAGAGGATTTGACCTCAATCTGTTCTTTTTGTAAATTCAAAATCTGGAGTTGAAATGACTTCTGCCATTCAAGACTATTATTTGAATTTCTTCTTAACTTTATTTGTAATACCTTACTTTTCATTTGCAATTTTTTGCTTACATGCGATTAATTCTTACTGATAATTTGACAGTTTAAATGACACATTTCCAAAGAAGCTGTAATTAATTTGAATGTGTAGCTCATTTTTTTTCCAAAACACATTTACATTTATCTCATTATACATGTTGGGTTAGATATTAATGTTCCATTTGAGCAAAATATATATTTTAAGTCTCACATTGCTGCAATGAAGTAGGAAATTTTGACAACATACAATTACATTTTTCAAAATTTCTGAACATAAAATTTATATATACTCTCATCCTCCAAGTATATTTATTACATTCAATGTAAAAAAAAAGAATCAAAGACTCAAAAATTCAATTCAGTACTGAGACTAACAACTAGGTCTTGTGGGCCTCAGCCCTGTTCTCACTTCTCTCTGCCACACACTTCTGCATTTGCTCTGATTAAATTGCAGCTTCCCTAAAAATTGTCACATAGTGAAATACATATCATTCATTGATAGTGTGGGCTGAGGCATGTGGAACAAGCACCAAGAAGAGCAAGAGAGATTTTATACAGAAGCTTTGGAGAGAAGAAGCTATAAACAAGAAATAATCAATAACTAAAACAGGGTCCAAGGGACTAGATAGCAAAGAGGGCTGATGTCATCATTAAAATGTTAGCCTGAGATTCCAGGAAAGCAAGAACTACTGGGAGGAAATTCACAAGCCCATTCCCCTGGAATCCCTCTTGTTCCACTGCATGAGGAGCCCTCCTGGTGCCCACCCCTCACGCCTTTTGCAGCTGTTTCTTCTGCATACATTTTTGGAGTGCGGTTCCATTTTCAATATGATCTTGTGGGTTTTGCATCTTTCAGAAAATCCCTCACTGTTCCTAAGGTACCAAAGGATCTTCTTACTTTTTCCAACATGTTATTAGAAAATACTTTATTAACATGTCATTTTAATACCAAAAAAAAAATGTGTTCTCAAACAAGAATCGCCAAACATGTGGTAAAATCCTACACTATGTGAGCCAGTAACCTCAACAAATGGAAGAAATGTTACCTAAGAAAGCATAACTAATAGAATTAGTAGAACAGGACAGTACAGGAACTTCAATTCATTTCCTCAAAAATATGAGGAATATAGTGCTTGTGCATGTGTATGGCTATATACACATATGTGTATGTACGTGAAATAATTAATTAGAAGTTATAAATATTAAAAATTAGATTGTTAAAGAAATTCAATAGATTATCTACAAAGCAAAACGTCGTTGGCAGAAGAATGATTAATGAGCTGAAGTTTAAGTAGAGGGATCTTACCAGAATGCAGCAAAAATGAATAAGACTATAAGAGTATGAAAGTAAAATGAAGATATAGAGCTAAAAGATCCAAAAGTTTCATCATCTGATTAAAAAGAGTTCAAGTGACAAAGTTGAGTGAAGGGAATAGGGAAATCTATAACAGTGGCAACAAAAATAAAGTTTAAAAAGGGTTCAGAAAAAGAAAATAAAGAGAACATAGCAGAGTAAATACATGAGTGGACAGATCACATTTTTAAAGATTGTAAAACTTATAACATAATCCCACATAGGGTTTAGCAAGTATCAAATAGAATAAGGATTACACGCACACATACACACATGTACAGACATGCATATCTGCTATTCACATCATGGTGAAATTTTAAAACACTAAGATAAAAGAGAAAATTCTAAAAGTTTTTGTGGAAAAATAAAATGTATGTACAAAGAAACAAGAATAAAAGAGTCAGCAGAGTAAACTGGTTAAGAGATGGAGTGTATGAATTTGAACCCTGGTGCTACCACTGCAAGCTGTGTGACTTAAGCTATTTATTCTCTTGGCTTCTTCATGTTCCTCATTGTATAACATTGTATAACAATGTATAACAATAATATCTCCATCATAGAGTGGTTAAAGGAATAAATGAATATTTGGAAAGCACATAGAAAAAAGCTGATACATAGTATATTCTATATAACAGATAAAATTGAAATCAGTAATACTGGATGAAGGAAGATAATAAATATTTTCAAAGTTCTGGAGAAAAAATAGTTTTGAATATAGATTACTGCACCTATTCAAACTATCATTCAAGTGTGAGGAAAAAAATACATCTTCAGCAAGTTAAAGACTCCCAAAATTTGCCTTCTATGAATTATTTCTGATAGGAAGTTTCCAGCAGGAAGGATGTGCTCTAATAGTATAGGAGTTGAAGCAGATCTCCTATTTCAATGTCTCCATCATACAAATAAACTGGACAACCTGGAGGAAATGGACATATTCCTAGAAAAATATAACCTTCCAAAACTCAATCAGGGAGAACCTAAACATCTCAAAAGACCAATAATTATGGAAGAAATTAAAGCAGTCATTAAAAAGCTTCCAGCAAACAAATGCCAGGGGCCAAACAGCTTCACAGGGGAGTTTTACCAAACATTCAAGGAACAACTAAAACCTATTCTCCTCTTCCTTTTAAAAAATTCAAGAGGAAGGAACACTTCTAAGCTCCTTCTGTGAAGCCAGCATTACTCTAACACCAAAACCAGATAAAGACAACACAATGAAAGAGAATTACAGGCCAATATCCCTCATGAATATAGATGCCAAAATCCTCAACAAAATTCTAGCAAATCAGATCTAACACTACAACAGAAAGATTATATACCATGACCATCTAGGATTTATCCCAGGAATGCAAGGATGGTACAATATCCGCAAATCAATAAATATGATTCATCACATAAACAAATTGAGAGATAAAAATTACATAGTCATGTCAATTGATGCAGAAAAAGCATTTGACAAAATCCAACACCCTTTCTTGATTAAAAAAAAAAAACTCTCAACAAAAAAAGGGAATAGAAGGATCATACCTCAACATAATAAAAGCTATATATGATAAACCCACAGCAAACATCATACTCAATGGGCAAAAACTAAAACTATTTCCCTTAAGAACAGGAACAAGAAAAGGATGCCCACTCTCACCACTCCTGTTTGACATAGTACTGAAAGCATTAGCCATTGCAATTAGACAAGAAGAAGAAATAAAAGGCATCCATTCTTGGAAAAGAAGTAAAGCTGTCCTTATTTGCAGATGACATGATATTGTACATAGAAAAACCAAAAGACTCCATGAAAAAATTATTCGACAATGTAGCAGGATACAAAATTAACGCAAAGAAATCTATGGTATTTTCTATACACCAATAGTGAATTTACAGAAAAAGAGACTA
Organism: Antrozous pallidus; assembly: GCA_027563665.1. Taxonomy (NCBI): domain Eukaryota; kingdom Metazoa; phylum Chordata; class Mammalia; order Chiroptera; family Vespertilionidae; genus Antrozous; species Antrozous pallidus. The sequence continues at coordinate 32,036,485 of CM050524.1, read as the reverse complement.
AAAAAGCAATCCCATTTATCATCACACCAAAAAAATTGAGATACCTAGGAGTAAACTTAACCAAGGAGGGAAAAGACCTATACATGGAAAACTACAGGACACTGAAAAAAGAGATAAGAGGAAGATGTAAACAGATGGAAGAACATACGATGTTCATGGATTGGGAGAATCAACATCATTAAAAATATATATTATTGATTTTTTACAGAGAGGAAAGGAGAGGGATAGAAAGTCAGAAACGTCGATCAGCTGCCTCTTGCACACTCCCCACTGGGGATCTGCCCGCAGCCAAGGTACATGCCCTTGTCCGGAATCGAACCTGGGACCTTTCAGTCCATAGACCGACGCTCTATCCACTGAGCCAAACCAGTTTCGGCAGAATCAACATCATTAAAATGCCCACACTACCCAAAGCAATCTATAGATTCAATGCACTCCCAATTAAAATACCAATGGCATATTTCACAGACTTAGAACTCTCCAAAAATTCATCTGGAATAAAAAAAGACCCTGAATAGCCACAGCAATCCTCAGGAAGAAGAACAAAGTAGGTGGGATCTCAATACCAGATTTCAAGTTGTATTACAAAGCCACTGTTCTCAAAACTGCCTGGTGCTGGCACAAGAACAGACATATAGATCAATGGAATAGAATAGAGAACCCAGGAATCGACCCAAATCACTATGCTCAATTAATATTTGACAAAGAAGGCATGAACATACAATGGAATCAAGACAGTCTCTTCAGCCAAAACCGGTTTGGCTCAGTGGTAGAGCGTCGGCCTTTGGACTGAAAGGTCCCGGGTTTGATTCCGGTCAAGGGCATGTGCCTTGGCTGCGGGCACATCTCCAGTAGGGGGTGTGCAAGAGGCAGCTGATTGATGTTTCTTTCTCATCGATGTTTCTGACTTTCTATCCCTCTCTCTTCCTCTCTGTAAAAAATCAATAAAATATATATTTTTTAAAAATTTTAAAAAAAGACAGTCTCTTCAATAAATGGTGCTGGGAAAATTGGACAGATACATGCAAAAAAAATGTTAGACCACCAACTTACACCATACACATAAAAAAATAAACTCAAGAGGAACTAAGATGGCGGCAAAGGCAAAACACCTATCTTGCCGTCATAATCAGCAATTTTAATACTACAACTTAACGAAAGAACAAACACCTTCCAGAATCACCAGAAAGCTCGCCGAGTGAAAATTCCACAAATAAAAGTGAAGATAAGACACTGTGACCCGGAGGAGCGGCGGCGGACAGCGTTGAAAGATTCACACGGAGAGAGGTTTGGAGCGCAAGCCGCGGAGAGGGCGGGCGGCTGAAAACCGGCCAGTTTTCTCGAACGGGGAGACAAAGGCATCCCACTGACTGATTCTCCAGCTCTGGGCGAAGTCCAGAGAACCCACTATCACACGGGGTGAAAACTGGACAGTGGGAGGGCACGCCGAAGCTGGGGTGCTGCCGGGTCTCCCGGCTTGTGGAGAAGGCAGCTCGCGCGAACAGCTGGGCTGCGTGACTGCGCAGAGAGCGCACCGCGACTTGCCTCTCATTCGGAAAACCATCAGACTGCTTTGTTTTACGATCCTGGGTGAGACATTGCGCATGCAGACTCATTTTGGGAAAGTCTGAATTCCCTGGCAACCAGCAGCCGGTGGAGCTCCGTAGCGGCTCTCTCTCAGAGGTGCTGGCGGCCATTGCCCCCCGGCACAGAGTCCCTGGGGCTGCATAGGGCGGAGCTAACGCTGTCAGCTTGGCCCGGAGACTCCGCCCACCCAACCTGAGCACAGCTGAGCTTCACAGACAATTGACCTGGAGGTCAACCCCTCCAAGTGCTAACAACGGTTAATAGAGCTTAACTTCAGCAAGACTGTGCAACCCATATCCACCTCAGGTAACTGGGAAGGCTGAGTCACTGTCCCTAGTAGGAAGTCTACCACACAAAGCTAATTGACCAACTCAGGAAAGCAGCCACCATGCAGCAACATGGAAAGAAATCAGATGTGAAAGAAATTGAGGAAAAAAAACGACTGGACATGCAATTCAGAACCACGGTTATAGGGTTTTTTAAGAGGTTCCAACAAAAGATCGAGGCCTATAAGGAAATAAGCAAGACCACAAAGGAAATGAGTGAGTCCTACAAGAAAATGAACAACACCCTCCAGGATATAAACGAGAGCTGCAAAGAAATTATTAAGACCAACGTGGAAATGAATGAGTCCTACAAGGAAATGAAAGAAACCCTCAAGGATATAAAGCAGACTCTCAAGGATCTGAAAAAGGACCAACCAGAAATTAAGCATACACTGACTGAAACAAAAAATATTATACAAAGACCTGAAAGTGCCCTGGAGCACCCCAAGAACCAAGTTAAAGATTTGAAATACAAAGAGGTAAAATCCACTCAGCTGAAAAAGCAAGAAACCAAAAGAATCCAAAAAATTGAAGATAGTGTAAGGGGCCTCTGGGACAACCTCAAGCATGCCAACATCCGAATTATAGGGGTGCCAGAAAAAGCGAGAGGCCAAGACAATGAAAACCTATTTGAAGAAATAGTGACTGAAAACTTCCCACACCTGGTCAAAGAAATTGACTTAGGATTCCAAGAAGTGCACCGAACTCCAATATATAGGAACCCTAAGAGGACCACACCAAGGCACATCATAATTAAAATGCCAAGAGCAAAAGACAAAGAGAGAATATTAAAAGCAGCAAGAGAGAAACAGATGGTTACCTATAAGGGAGCACCCATACGACTGTCAGCGGATTTCTCAACAGAAACGATGCAGGCCAGACGGGAGTGGCAAGAAATATTCAAAGTGATGAACAGCAAGAATCTACAACCAAGATTACTCTATCCAGCAAAGCTATCATTCAGAATTGAAGGTCAGATGAAGTGCTTCGCAGATAAGAAAAAGCTAAAGGAGTTCATCACCACCAAACCAACGTTATATGAAATGCTGAAAGATATTCTTTAAGAAGAGGAAGAAGAAAAAGGTAAAATTGCAAACTAGCAACAACAAATACACATCTATCAACAAATGAACATAAAAATCAAGTGAATTGATAGGCTGTTGAACAGGATAGATTGGTGAACATAACAGAGACATGGACATAGAGAGGGAATGGACTGACAATTCTTGGGGAGAAAAGGGTTGTGGGAAGTGCAGCAAGAGACTGGACAAAAATCTAGCAACAATGCGAGAGGACAGTGGGGAGGGGGAGGTGAGGGTGGAGGGTGGGATAGGTACAGGGTGGAGGGAAGCTATAGGGGGATAAAAAGGGGAAACAATGTAATTAATAAACTGAACAATAGATAAAAAAAAGTAAAAAAAAATAATAATAATAATAAATAAAAATAAATAAATAAACTCAAAATGGATAAGTGAATTAAACGAAAGATGGGAAATCATAAAAATATTAGAGGAATCCACAGGTAGCAAATCTCAGACATATGCTGAAGCAATATCTTCACCAATACAGCTTTAGGGCAATGGAAACTAAAGAGAAAATAAACAAATGGGACTACATCAAAATAAAAAGCTTCTGTACAGCAAAAGAAACCATCAATAAAACAACAAGAAAGCCCACTTGCATGGGAGAACATATTTGCCAATGATATCAACAATAAGGGTTTAATCTCCAACATTTACAGGGAACTCATGCAGGTTAACAAAAAGAAAATAAACAACCCAATCAAAAAAAAGGGGGCAACTGATCTAAATAGACACTTTTCAAAAAAAAGACAGAAGGAAGGCCAAGAGACATATGAAAAACTGCTCAAAGTCACTAATCATTAGAGAGATGCAAATCAAAACAACAATGTGGTACCATCTCACACCTGTCAGAATGGCTATTATCAACAAATCAACAAATGACAAGTGCTGGCAAGGATGCAAAGAGAAGACCCTCGTGCACTGCTGGTGGGAAGACCCTCGTGCACTGCTGGAGGGACTGGTGCAGCCACTGTGGAGAACAGTATGGAGTTTCCTCAAAAAAATAAAAATGGAGCTCCCATTTGACTCAGTGATTCCACTTCTAGGAATATATCCCAAGAAACTAGAAACACGAATCAGAAAGGATATATGCACTCCTATGTTCATAGCAGCACAATTCATCATATCTAAGATTTGGAAACAGCCTATGTGCTCATCAGCAGATGAGTGGATTAAAAAACTGTGGTACATCTACACAATGGAATACTACGCTGCAGTAAAAAATAAGTTCTTACCATTTGCAACAACATGGATGGAGTGAGAAAGCATTATGCTAAGTGAAATAAGCCAGGTAGAGAAAGATAAATATCACATGATCTTACTCATTTGTGGAATATAATGAACAACATAAACTGATGAACAAAAATAGATCCAGAGATAGAGAAACATCAATCAGAACATCAAACTTCAGGGAAGGTAGGGGAGTAAGGGGGAGAAATCAACCAAAAAACTTATATGCATACATATAAGCCTAAGCAACGGACACAGACAACAGTGGGGTGGAGGCATGAATGGGAGGGGGGAGATAATGGGGGAATAAGGACATATATGTAATACCTTAATCAATAAAGAAAAAATCCTATCTAATAATAAAAGAGTAATTTACAGATTGACCATCACTCCAACACACAAGAGGGCTGCCTCCGTGTGGTCAAAGATTCTGTCCCCATGTGGACACTAGATGGCCACCACAAGATGGCTAGCAGGAGAGGGCTGTTGGGAGGTTCTAGGCCCTGCAAAGGAGGACAGTTGTGGGTGATCAGGGCAGCAGGGAAGAGCAGTTGGGAGGGACCAGGCCTGCACCAGAGGGCAGTTGGAGGCGATTAAGCCTACAGGGGAGGGTAGTTAGGGGTGACCAGGCCAGCAGAGGAGGAAAGTTGGGGGCAAACAGGCTGCCAGGGGACCAGTTAGACATCAATTAGGCTGGCAGGGTAGTGGTTAGGGGTGATCAGGCTGCCAGGCAGAAGCGGTTAGGGGCAATCAGGGAGGCAGGCAGGTGAGCAGTTTGGAGCCAGCAGTCCTGGATTGTGAGAAGGATGTCCAACTGCCCACTTAGGCCCGAAGTGGGCCTAAACAGGCAGTCGGACATCCCTCGAGGGGTCCCAGATTGGAGAGGGTGCAGTCTGGGCTAAGGGACATTCCCTGCCCCCCATGCATGAATTTTGTGCATCAGGCCTCTAGTAAATAAAGTAAAAAAAAAAAAAAAAAAAAGCCAGGACCCAAAGAAGTCAAACTATATATCAACATGTATCTATCTATATAAAACTATATATATATGCATGCTTAAGTGACCGTTATGACTGGTTGACTGAACAACCGGTCACTATGATGAAGCACAGACCACCAGGTGGCAGACACTCAATGCAGGAGTTGCCCCCTGGTGGTCAGTGCACTCCCACAACCAACCTCCTGTGGTCCAGCCCCCTGGATTGGGCAAAATAGCCCCCAATTGCTGGCGATGCTGAGGGACCCCACTCATGCACAAATTTGTGCACTGGGCCTCTAAGTTTTTAATCATGAAGCTATTAGATGTAAGAGTTAGATGTCTTGACTTTGCTCCAGCAATTGTTTGTCACCTTTTTGTAACAAGAATCCTATCTAATAAAAGAGTAATATGCAAATTGATCATACCTCCAATCAAGCCATGCCCACAAGCCAATCAGGAGCAAATAAACCCCAACCAAGATGGCTGCAGCCACTGAGAGCAGGAGGGAGGCTTGTGTATCCCCAGCAATGAAGGAAGCCAAGCTTTCCGCCTGCCGTGCTGACCTAGTCCTCCACTCAATGCTACAAAGTTTCAATTATAGAAGATATATCCCAACAGAAATGGCGGCAGCCACAAAGCTGGAGAGATCAGAGGCTATGGTTGTCCGGGCAATGGAGGAAGCCAAGCTTCTGCAGCCCTAGTGCCTAGGCCTCCACTCTAGGCTATAAAGTTTCAATTATAGAATTTAAATAAACCCAAACAGAAATGGCTGTTGCCACAGAGCGATCAGAAGGCTTGGCTCCACTCCAGGCTACAAAGTTTCAATTGTAGAACATAAATTAATCCCAGATCCCAGGGCCTCCACTTGGGTCACTGGTGGCTGACCTGCAAACTATTACAGGCCCCTCGCCCAGACTGCCCCATGCCCTAAGGGACACTCTTCAGGGCAAATCAGCTGGCCCCCACTTATGCACCAGGCCTCTATCCTATCTAATAAAAGAGTAATTTGCAGATTGACCATCACTCCAACACACAAGAGGGCTGCCTCCATGTGGACACAAGATGGTCACCACAAGAGGGCCAGCAGGGGAGGGAAGTTAGGAGGGGCCAGGCCTGCAAAGGAGGCCAGTTGGGGGCAATCAAGCCTGCAGGGGAGGGCAGGAAGGGGTGACCAGACTGGCAGAGGAGGAAAGTTGGAGGCAAAAAGTGGTTAGGGGTGATCAGGCTGGCAGGCAGAAGCAGTTAGGGGCAATCAGGGAGGCAGGCAGGTGAGCAGTTTGGAGCCAGCAGTCCTGGATTGTGACAAGGATGTCTGACTGCCCCCAAAGGGTCCTAAATTGGAGAGGGTGCAGGCTGGGCTTAGGGACATCCCCCACCTCCCATGCACGAAATTCATGCACAGGGCCTCTAGTCTATATATATAAAGCCCTAATATGCAAATAGACTGAACAGTGGAACAACAGAACAACCGGTAGTTATGACATGCACTGACCACCAGGGGGTGCATGCAGAACATGGTGGGCGTTGGCCACAGCAGTATGGTGGAGCCGATGAGTGGGAGCACCAGACCAAGATGGGGTGCCAGTCACTATCATCAGGGTGAACCTCTGGTGGTTACTGAAAATTCTTTGATCCCTCACACTTCGGTCCTTCCCGGCACTCACATCTGCTGCCAGTCCTGGCCCTACTCACACCCACTGCTGCCAGAGCCACCACTCGAACCCGCTGCCAGTGCTGGCCCCTATTGCTCAGTGCCATTAGCAGGTGTGAGCAGTGGCTGCTGGCCCCAATCACTCCTGAGGGCTTCTCCACCTCCCCATACTGAGGGGTGATCAGGGCAGCAGCCACTGCTCATACCCACTGCTGGCGCTGGCCCAGTTGCTACACACTGTCAGTGGATGTGAGCAGGGCTGGTGCTGTCAGCATGTGGGAGCTGCAGCAGCAGGAGCAGGGCTGCCGGCAGACAGTGGGCCAGGGGGAGGGAGGAACAGTGGGAGGGGCTGGGCAAGGTCACAGAGGATGGGCCAAAACCCGCCCCTGTGTCCACAGCAGCCTCAAGGACCACAGTTACTTTCAAGGTGCATGAATGTGTACACTGGGCACCTAGATAATAAATAAATAGGTCTGTGCAGGTTTCAAGTTTCTTCTGTGACAGCAAGATAATGCTGTAGGACTATAAACATATAACAAATTCCACACAGGTTTAACATTTTTCAAAAAGTTATGCTCAGTGGTAAAGCAGATATTTAGTCAAGAAATATTCATTATCAACCTCAATGACATTAACATCTCCATTTTCTTATGTACTGGGGAGCTTATAAATATAGTATTTGCACTAAGCAGTTAAGGTGCTCATTAAGTAACATGATTTAAGTGAGCCAAGTTGTCCCTCTACGCTCTAGTGTAATTATTACAGTTATTGTAGCTCTATTTGTTTTTACTTTTATATAAAAGATTTATTTACTACTTGAATTACTCTAGGTAATTTACTTCAAATATATAGCCTCAGTTTGCTCATCTACAATTTGAGAATGCCTGGCAGAATTGCTCTTTGTGGATATAATGATTTAACGTAATGCAGTAAAGTGCAGAAAGCAACACCTGCCTGAGTGGAAGTAGCCAAATATTCACTCCTTCCTCATTTTCTGCCCCCCCCCGGCACCAAACAACTCCTTTTCCAAGAATGAGATTTCTCCTTTACCTTGCCTCATTCTTTCCTGCTTCTACCCTCTCTACTTTTTCTGTTGGACTGTGGAATGTTACTTATAAGCACTAAAAAAAAATTTTAGTTAAGGTCTTATCCTTTCTCTTCATTCATTTTTCAAAATACCTAGATGATCTTTGAAGAAGGAAGGAAGCAAATCTGAGAGATGAGCTGAGACTCACGTTTATAAAAATAAGAGAAGCCCAGCCGGCACGGCTCAGTGGTTGAACCCGGAGGTCACGGTTCAATTCCTGGTCCCAGTCTGCCAGGTTGTGGGCTCCATCCCCAGCAGGGGGCGTGCAGCAGGCAGCTGATCAATGATTCCCTCTCGTCATTGATGTTTCTATCTCTCTGTTTCTCCCTTCCTCTCTGAAATCAATCAAAATACTTTTTAAAAGAGAAGAAGAAAAGACAGTAAAGTCTCTTTTAATGTTCATATTTTGAGTTGTAGATCAATGTGAAAGTGCTTAGGAGCTGTAACATGTTCTGTTGGTCTCTTATTACACACTGTTTCAAGATTTAGAATAAAGAATCTCTAACCCCAACACTGATATGAAGCTGTTATTCAATATTCATATGAGAAACTCATGTGGGATACCCAGACTGCAGCATCCACAAAGGACAGTCAGTAGGAAGTGTCTGCCTGAGGGAGCTCTTCCATGTGGCACAAATGACCATTGTATTAATAAACAGTTTGTTTTAGAACCGAAGAGAAATCCCTGCTTGGAATTTTGTTATGAAGAGAATGGCTACTGAGTGTTCCCTCTGTACCTGAATGGATGGGATGTATTTTAAGGAAATGTTTCCCTTAAAATTTCTATCTATATGTTGTACAAAAATTTACTGCTGTATTCCTCTTCAGCAAGCTCCCTTGGGCCTCTGAAAATGCCAATTTGTGCACAAAAATCACTTTGCTTGTCCTATTCACTTTACTTACAAGAATTGTCCTAAACAGAATTGATTGTACGTTGCAGGGTTTATGCAAAGGTGTGCTAAAAGTTTCTTTGAATTTGAAGGATTAAAAAATGAGAGAGAAAATGAGGCGTAGATTTTGTCCAACCCTGGACACCTATTCTCACTATGTCTAGAAACATGTCAGCACAGAGCTGGCCCGTTCTTTATTCACCTTGAACTAGCTGCTCCTCTACTGTCCCCACGGAAATGTGGGAGGCCTGAGGAAAAGAGGCTGGCTGTGGTTGCTGAAGATACCTGGTGTCCACTTTCTTATCTTTTAAAAGTCACATTAAGATATTTTCACTTCTCTCTTGGCTCAAATACTGAGGAGAAAAAATAAACCAGCAAACAAGTTTCATTTTCTTTGACACTTGAGGTAGAACAGAGAGTAGGAGAGCAGATGGGCAAGTAAAACAAAATAGGTAGAGGAATGGAAATGTAAATCTAATTACAGAGGGTAAGCAGTGAGAAGAAAGCCAATGCCACCACAGAATACCAGAAAGACTCAGTAAGTATCATGGACTTCAGAAGGTAGGGTGCATGAGGATCTGAATACAAAGGGAATGTTTAGTTTGTGTAAGAAACAATTCGATCCTCCGAGCTCATATTGCTTCATAGCAGAGTCAATTGCCTACCATTAGGGCACTGAAAGTACCAGAATATTCTCTGGGAAAAGTGAACAATAGACTTCAAATTTTGGTCAGCTAGAATGAAGGAAGTCAAGGATTAGATGTCATAATGAACATGGGATGTGAAAAAACATTCACTAGAGAAACCCTTCCCAACATTCTTTCCCATGCAGTTTCAGATTCCTATCAGGCAGGGTCATACATGCAGGCAAAAGATTGAAGAACTCTTCTCTGGAGAAAACAAACTACCCCACAGGCAAGGCCTGATCCACATACACAGAACTTTCAGCACGTTGTTTCTTAAATGTAAATGATACCAACATTTCACCATGAAAGCATGGACCAAAAAACAAGGAAACAAAAGGGAACTGAAGGGCCTGACTGGCATTGCTCAATGGTTGAGCATTGACCTGTGAACCAGGAGGTCACAGTTAGATTCCTGGTCAGGGCACATGCCCAGATTGCAGGCTCGATTCCCACTCGGGGGCGTGCAGGAGGCAGCCCATCAATGATTCTCTCTTATCATTGATGTTTCTGTCTTTACCTCTCCCTTCTTCTCTGAAATCAATAAAAATTAAAAAAATCATAATAATAAAAGGAATTGAAGGAAACAGAGATAATCCTAGAAACAGAAGGAAACTCCCAAAGAACCATAATTAATGTTCTTAAAGAGAAAGTACTAAATCTGTGAAATGAGACTAACAGATTTTAGAGGAAAAGTAATCAGAGAAGAATAATTTTGGATTCACGCAGAGGATAATACAAAGGGTTTGGTTTGCCTCTCATATTGAATTTCCCCTAATGTTAATATCTTACATACATCTTTTGTTAGATTTATTCCTGGGTAATTTATATATTGTGTTGCTATGATAAGTGGTGAAGAATAAAATATTGATCCAGGTGGTTCAGCGACCAAATAATAGGAGTCCCCAATAATGAAAACAGAGGAGAGGAAATATCAAAGAATACATTTCTAAAAGCTGAAGAGACAAAAATCTTTAAAATGAAAGAGTGCACCCAGTGCTGAGCACAAGATATGAAAGGTAGAATCCAAGGGAAAGAGATCTTAAAAGCTGCATAAGACTGCTTGCTATAAAATATGTTATCCTGGAAAGCAGCTTCTACATATAACTTAGAGTTTCTGTATTGAGTCTTTCCTTCTGAAAACTTAATCTCTTTTTATGCTCCTGGTAGCTCTAAAGTGTACTCATGGAGGTTTTGGATATTTCCTGCTAACTTTATCCCTAGGTGGTTTATATTTGTATTGTTATTATAAATTGAACTAGAGGCCCAGTGCACAAAATTTGTGCATGGAGATGTGTGTCCCTCAGCCCAGCCTGCACCCTCATCAATCTGGGACCCCTCGAGGGATGTCCAACTCACAATCCAGGACTGCTGGCTCCCAACTGCTTGCCTACCTGCCTTCCTGAATGCCCCTAAATGCTTCTGCCTGACAGTCTGATTATCCCCTAACCACTCCCCTACCAGCCTGATTGATGCCTAACTGCTCCCCTGCCAGCCTGTTTGCCCCTAACTGCCCGCCTCTGCATGCCTGGTCACCCCTAACTGCCCTCCCATGCAGGATTGATTGCCCCCAACTGCCATCCCTTGCTAGCCTGATTGCCCACCACTGCCCTCCCTTGCAGGCCTGGTCCCTCCCAACTGCCCTCCCCTGCTGGCCATCTTGTGATGGCCATCTTGTGTTCACATGGGGGAAGCCATCTTTGACCACATGGGGACAGCCCTATTGTGTGTTGGAGTCAATTTGCATATCACTCTTTTATTAGATAGGATAGAGGCCTGGTGCATGGCTGGGGGCGAGCTGGTTTGCCCTGAAGGGTGTCCTGGATCAGGATGGGGGTTTCCTTGGGGCATGGAGTGGCCTGGGTGAGGGGCCTGTGGTGGTTTGCAAGCCTGCCATGCCCCCCCACCCCCAGCAACCCAAGTGAAAGCCCTGGTATCTGGGATTTATTTATCTTCTATAATTGAAACTTTATAACCTTGAGCAGAGCCAAGCCTCCTGCTTGTTTTGTGGCCACAGCCATTTTTGTTGGGATCTATTTATCCTCTACTAGAGGCCCAGTGCACAAAATTTGTGCATGGGGGAGGGGGTGTCCCTCAGCCCAGCCTGCACCCTCTCCAATCTGGGACCCCTTATGGATGTCTAACTGCCCATTTAGGCCCAATCCTACAGGACATCCTTCTCACAATCCAGGACTGCTGGCTTCCAACTACTTGTCTGCCTGCTTTCCTGATTGCCCCTAACCCCTTCTGCCTGCCAGCCTGATCATCCCCTAGCTGCCAGGGGTTAAGAGCAGGGAGGGATGAATAGGTGGGCCACAGGTGATCTTTAGGGCAATGAAACTCTTCTGTCTGATACTACATCAATGGTACATTTGTCAAGACCATAAGATATTCAACACAAAGAATGAACCCTAATGTAAACTGCAGATTTTACTTTTGTTAATAATGTGTCGATAAAGGCTCATCAGTTGTAATAAATGTATCACATTAATTTAAGATGCTAATAATAAAAGAAGCTTTAATGTGGTGTGGCTGGGCCTGGGGGTGGTGGCAGGGGTCCGGACCCCCTGCTGGGTCTGGGGCAACCATCCAGACTCCTGCTGCCACCCCAGGTTTGCCGAGGCAGGACCTCCGGATGGCGGCACGGGTCCGGACCCCCTGCTGGGTCCGGACCCCCCTGCTGACCCCCACCGGCCCAGCAGCTGCCTTGGCCTGCTGGCACTGTGGCAGCCCCACCCCTCGCACAGCCCCTCGCCTCATGTGCACCTTGGCCTCGCCCCCTGCTTCTGATTGGCTGGTAGTGTAGTGAAGGTATGGTCAAATTTGCACATTACTCTTTTATTAGATAGGATAATTGAAACTTTGTAGCCTTGAGCGGAGGCCAAGGCAAGCCAGGGCTGCAGGAGCTTGGCTTCCTCCATCACCATGGACAACTCAGGCCTCCTGTTCTCTCAAAGCTCCATGGCTGCCACCATTTTTTAAAAATATATTTTATGGATTTTTCACAGAGAGGAAGGGAGAGGGATAGAAAGTCAGAAACATCAATGGGAGAGAAACATCGATCAGCTGCCTCTTGCACACCTCCTACTGGGGATGTGCCCGCAGCCAAGGTACATGCCCTTGACCAGAATCGAACCCGGGACCCTTCAGTCCACAGTCCGACGCTCTATCCACTGAGCCAAACCGGTTTGGCTTTGGCTGCCACCATTTTTGTTGGGATTTATTTATCTTCTATAATTGAAACTTTGTAGCCTTGAGTGGATGCCTGGGCTGGTCAGGGTGTGCAGAAAGCTTGGCTTCCTCCATTGCTGGGAAAACCCAAGCCTCCTGCTCTCTCTGTGATCACAGCCATCTTGGTTGGGTTAGTTTGCGTAGTTGCTCCTAATTGGCTGGTGGGCGTGGAGTGATAGTTAATTTGCATATTACTTTTTTATTAGATAGGAAGGATTCTTTTTACTCATATTTTCAGGTTAACATTGGTGTAGGAACACTATTAATTTTTGTTTCCATTTATCCATATTTTGGTCACTTACTAAACATGTTATTTTAAAGGATTTTTAGTTGAATTTGTAGTGTTTTCTTATTATAAATTTATATAATCTGCAAACTGAAAATTTTGTATTTTTATCTCTCCTTTATTTTATTTTCTTATGACTCTGGCTGGAACATGCAAAAAAGTTTTGAATAATAGCAATGAGAATGAGAGTGAGTATCCTCATTATTCTTTGCTTGTAGTATTGCGCTCTTAAGATAACAAATGCTTTTGGTTTCAGAGTCTCTATCATCTTTTAGACCATATTGTTGTTGAAGTTTAACACACTTTTTGTATTGAGATGATCTACTTTAACCTTTTAATTTGATGAATTTAATAAAAATATTCCAACTATTGAATCAACTTTACATTCCTAGCATAAATTCTACTTAGCTAAACTGTGGTGTGGACTGAATTCTGCTCTTTTTAAATTTACATGTTGAAGCCCTAAACCTCCAATGTGATGGTATTTGTAAATGGGGTCTTTGGGTTGTGAATAGATTTAGATGAGACTCTGATTATAGGTTTTCATAATGGGATTAGTGCCCTTATAAGAAGGATTATCAGAGAGCTTTCCATCTTTACCTCCTTGCCATGTGAGGACACAGCAAGAAGGTGGCCATCTATGACAGAAAGAAAGCTCTCACCAGAAACAAACCATGACCTTAGACTTTCAGACTTTAGAACTGTATGAAAATAAATTTCTATTGTTTAGATCACCCAGTCTATGGTATTTTGTTATGGAAACCTGAGCTAAAGTAGAACTCCTCCTGCCTGACTGCCTTGAGCTGGGACATCAGTCTTTTCCTGCCATTGGACTCCAACTGAAACATTGGCTTTTCTTGGGCCTCAAGTCTGGTGGAACTTACACCATCAGCTTTCCTGGTTCCCCAGCCTTCAGACTCAGTCTGCAACTACACCATCAGCTATCCTGGGTTTCCAGCTTGCTGAATGCAGCTTGGGATTTATTACCCTCAATGATTATGTTAGCCAATTCTTTATGATACGTATGTACGTGTGTGTGTGTGTGTGTGTGTGTGTGTGTGTGTGTGTGTGTGTGTGTGTGTCCCCTTTGGAGAAATCTGACTAATACAAGATCTATGAGCCTTTTAGTACATTCCTAAATTTATTTGCCAGTGGTTTGCTTATACACTGTGAAGTGCTATTCTTCGGTAGTTTTGTATGTATGTTTGCCAGTTTTAGCATTAGGCTTTGGCACTGGATTCATGTTAATCTTATAAAATTAATTGGAAATTTCTTTTCTTTGCTTGGGGCAGTTTAAATCTCAAAGAAAGTAATATATGTTTCTTGCAAGTGAGCTGGAATTTTCTTTTAAAATCATCTGGGCCTAATATGCTTATTGTGAATAACCCTGTGATGTTTTAAAAACTATTATTATTATTTCTTCCATAGTTACTTTTCCACTCAGGTTTTCACCTTTTTTGAGTCAGCTTTGTTATTTTTTATTTCCCCAGAAAATCATTCATTTACCCAGAATGATTTTAGAGTCAAGTTGTGCATGGTATTTTCTTTAAAATTTCATCCTTTTACATGATGATAACCCCTAACATTGTATTTGTGCAAACTCCCTCTTCCATTTACCACACACTCACAGGATTGTATATCTGGTTAAATTTTTAAAACTAGTTGAGTTTATATAAACTAATATTTTGGAGCTGATCCTCATAGCCAATTGGCCTGGAGGTCAATTCCTTCCAGTGATACCAACAACAATCAAAATTTAACTACAACAAGACTGTGCACACAGCCCATAAAGGGGTGCACCAAGAGTTTCCACCTCAGGTAACTGGGGAGGCTGAGCCACTGGGCCCTAGGGGACACCTACCACACAAAGCTACTCTACCAACTCAGAGAAGCAGCAAAAAAGTGGAGGCAAAGAAAGAGATCACAAACGAAAGAAATGGAGGAAAACAAATGAATGGATATAGAGTTCAAAACCCTGCTTATAAGGTTTCTCGAGAATTTTCTAGAAAAGGCCAATGAATTAAGCAAGACACTTGAGGATATGAAAAAGAACCAACTAGAGATTTTTCGCAACGGGTTTGCCACCAGAACACAGGTGTCGTGAAAACCACCATTAACTCAAACCTAAGATGGGAAAGGAAAAGACTCACATCAACATCGTCATCATTGGACACATAGATTCCGGCAAGTCTACCACTACTGGCCATCTGATCTTACAAATGTGGTGGGATCGACAAAAGAACCATCGAGAAATTTGAGAAGGAGGCTGCTGAGATGGGGAAGAGCTCCTTCAAGTATGCCTGGGTCTTGGATAAACTGAAAGCCGAACAGAAATTCGAGACCAGCAAGTATTATGTGACCATCATTGATGCCCCAGGGCACAGAGACTTCATCAAAAACATGATTACAGGCACATCTCAGGCTGACTGTGCTGTCCTCATTGTTGCTGCTGGTGTTGGTGACTTTGAAGCAGGCATTTCCAAGAATGGACAGACCCGTGAGCATGCCCTTCTGGCCTACACACTGGGTGTGAAACAGCTGATTGTTGGTGTTAACAAAATGGATTCCACTGAGCCACCCTACAGCCAGAAAAGATACGAGGAAATTGTTAAAGAAGTCAGCACCTACATTAAGAAAATTGGCTACAACCCTGACACAGTAGCATTTATGCCAATTTCTGGTTGGAATGGTGACAACATGCTGGAGCCAAGTGCCAATATGCCTTGGTTCAAGGGATGGAAGGTCACCCATAAAGATGGCAATGCCAGTGGAACCACACTGCTTGAAGCTCTGGATTGCATCCTGCCACCAACTCATCCAACTGACAAGCCCCTGTGTCTGCCCCTCTAGGATGTCTACAAAATTGGTGGTATTGGTACTGTCCCTGTGGGCAGAGTGGAGACTGGTGTTCTGAAGCCTGGCATGGTGGTCACCTTTGCTCCGGTCAATGTTACAACATTGAGTAAAGTCTGTTGAAATGCACCATGAAGCTTTGAGTGAAGCTCTTCCTGGGGACAATGTGGGCTTCAATGTCAAGAACGTGTCTGTGAAAGATGTTCGCCGTGGCAATGTGGCTGGTGACAGCAAAAGTGATCCACCAATGAAAGCAGCTGGCTTCACAGCTCAGGTGATTATCCTGAACCACCCAGGCCAGAACAGTGCTGGACATGCACCTGTGCTGGATTGTCACACAGCTCACATTGCTTGCAAATTTGCTGAGCTGAAGAAGATTGATCGTTGTTCTGGGAAAAAGCTGGAAGATGGCCCCAAGTTTTTGAAATCTGGTGATGCTGCCATTGTTGATATGATTCCTGGCAAGCCCATGTGTGTTGAGAGCTTCTCTGACTACCCTCCTCTGGGCCATTTCGCTGTTCGTGACATGAGACAGACAGTTGCTGTGGGTGTCATCAAAGCAGTGGATAAGAAGGCAACTGGAGGTGGCAAAGTCACCAAGTCTGCCCAGAAATCTCAAAGGCTAAATGAATATTCCCAAAACCTGCCACCCCAGTCTTAATCAGTGGTGGAAGAACGGTTTCAGAACTATTTGTCTCAATTGGCCATTTAAGTTTAATAGTAAAAGACTGGTTAATGATTACAATGCATCGTAAAACCTTCAGAAGGAAAGGAGAATGTTTTGTGGACCATTTGGTTCTTTTGTGTGAGTGGCAGTTTTTAAGTTATTAGTTTTTAAAATTAGTACTTTTTAAATGGAAACAACATGACCAAAAATCTGTCACAGAATTTCGAGACCCATTAAAATAACAAAGTTTAATGAGAAAAAAAAACAACTAGAAATTAAGCATACACTGACAGAAATAAAAAATATTATACAGAGACCTAACAGCAGACAAGAGGACTGTAAGAATCAAATCAAAGATTTGAAATACCAAGAAGCAAAAAACACTCAATCAGAAAAGAAAAAAGAATTCAAAAATTTGAAGATAGTATAAGGTCCCTCTTGGACAACCTCAAGCATACCAACATCCGAATTATGGGGGCTCCAGAAGAAGAGAAAGAGCAAGATACTGAAAACCTATTTGAAGAAATAGTGACCGAAAACTTCCCCCAACTGGTGAAAGAAATAAACTTACAAGTCCAGGAAGCGTACAGAACCCCAAACAAAAGGAATCCAAAGAGGACCACACCAAGACACATCATAATTAAAATGCCAAGAGCAAAAGACAAAGAGAGAATATTAAAAGTAGCAAGAGAAAAACACTTAGTTACCTACAAGGGAGCACCCATATGATTGTCAGCTGATTTCTCAACAGAAACTATGCAGGCCAGATGGGAGTGCAAGAAATATTCAACGTGATAAATAGCAAGAACCTACAACCGAGATTACTCTACCCAGCAAAGCTATCATTCAGAATTGAAGGTCAGATAAAGAGCTTCATAGATAAGAAAAGCTAAAGGCATTCATCACCACCAAACCAATATTATATGAAATGCTGAAAGGTATTCTTTAAGAAGAGGAAGAGGAAGAAAAAGGTAAAGATAAAAATTATGAACAACAAATACATGTCTATCAACAAGTGAATTTAAAAATCTGATGAACAGAATAAACTGGTGAATATAATAGAATCAGGGGCATTGAAAAGGAGTGGACTGACAATTATCAGGGGCAAAAGGGTGTGGGAGATGTGGGAAGAGACTGGACAAAAAGCGTGCACCTATGGGGGAGGCAAGGGCGGAGGGTGGGGTGGGAACCAGGTGGAGGGGAGCTATGGGGGGGAAAAGGAGGAACAACTGTAATAATCTGAACGATAAAGATTTGTTAAATTAAAAAAATAAAATAAAAAGATGAAAAAAACAATTTACAGGTATTCAACAGTAGAGTAGATGATCCTGAGAATCAAATCAACAACAAAAAATAAAAATAAACTAGTAATTTGAATAAACACTAATTTCTACCTTTTCCTATTTTTAATGGTTGTATTTTTTTAATTTTTCATAATTTCTGCTCTCATTTTTTCTCTTTTCCAAATATTTTTTTCAGTGCTTTTTCTAATTTCTGGAATTGAAACTAATATTATTTTCAATTTTTCTGATGCTCTAAAGCATTTCTAGTTCTCTTTAGGTCTGTGGATTTGCCTTGTTCTCTTTAGGTTCAGATTTGGTCATGTCCCATAAATTTTCATTTTCAATAGTCTCATTGTTCCTAATTCTGAAATACATAGCACAGAACTAACTTAAGAAAAGTTAGAAAATGCTTTTAAAAACCGAAGGTGAGAAAATTAAAATATTATGGATGCCTGTTTGGAAGGCAGATGGAGTAGAGAGAGAGAAAATAATATAAATCACTATCTCAATTTGTATTACAAATAAATGTTTGGCAAACTGTATACTCTGGTCCAGTATCATCATAGTGCAGATGATACCTTTCTTAATGCATCATCTGCATTATAATCACCAAGATTTAGGCAGAAATTACTGCCACTGACATTTGTGTCCCTTAATTAAGAAAATGTTTATGAACAATTTGCTCATTCCTCGTGATGACAGAGGAGCCTCGAGCCTTTGAGCCCATCACTGAACCTGCTCAGGGGCCAATCCAAGCACACCAGGTCTTATCTCCCTCTTTCATTTGTAAAAACCTTTGTGATCACATTGGGCCCATCCGAAAAATCAAGGATCATCTCCCCACCTCAAGGTCAACAACTTTATTTCCATTTGCAACCTCAAATTCTCTTTTACCAATCCCAAGTTCTGGAGGATAGGATGTGGGCATATTGGAGGAACCATTATTTTGCTTACCATACTTCTGGTGAAGCTATCACAATAAATTTGTTCCACAAACTGTTACATAATACTATTTTTGAGACCTATTTCTAGTCTGGTGCATTTCTATTTTGGATTCTGGGAACTTACATTTCTTGTGCTTTTCTTAACCATACCACCCAGCATTCAAAGGCAGTAGTGCTCAAAGTGTGGGATCCAAACCAGCATGGACATCCCCTGGAACTTGTTATCCACTCAGAATCTTAGCCTCACCCAGATCTACAAATTCAGAAACTCTCGGGGTGGGGCTCAGCAATCTATTTTAGCAAGCCCTCTTGTTGATTCTGATGCACCTCCATGTTTGAGAACCATCAAGTTAGAGACTATTGAGTCTACAGGCTTCTTATACTAAAATATAACTCTAAAATATATTACTTTCAAGCCAGAATTGTTTTTAAAATCTACTGTGCAAACAAGTTCTGGCATTGTGGAAACTCCATTCTCATATCCAGGAAGAAACTGAATTAAACCAAGGAAACACACCACAAGGAAAAAGTTACCGAAATATTAACAGAGTTTTTTTTCTGGGTGGTACAAAAATTTATTTATTTTCTCACTGGATTTTTCAATGTTTCCAAGTATTTTATAATAAACATATATTATTTTAGAGTGGATAAGAAATAGGTAACAAAATGGAAGAAGTAATTTATGGTTCAAGTACAAACATTCAAGAAAAGACCAGGGAGAACAAAGGTGGCGACATAGGCAAATGCATGTACTTGCTGCCTCCAACAAACACATCAAAATTACAACTAAAATACAGAACAACCATCATCCAGAACTGCCAGAAAGTTGGCTGAAGGAAAGTCCTACAACTAGAGAAGTAAAGAAGAAGCAGCACACTGAGACTGGTAGGAGGTGTGGAGGCCCTGAACGAGCTGGTCCAGGCATCCATGTGTGCCGCTTTTTAAATCAGGGGGGAGATTGCTTCTGCAGTGGCTGCCCAAAGGAGCAAGGGGTCCTAGCCCCACACCAGATGCCCAGGCCAAGTTCTCAGAGCTAGGGAAAGAAGACCCTACAGGGCTCAGTCACACAAAGGCTGCTGGAGACCCAGAGGCTCCTCTTAAAAGCTCCCACTTCCTCTGAGCTCTAGTGCCAGGTGGGGCTCGGGGACCCAGACATATACAAGGAGAAATTGGACTGTCTGGCATTGAGGCAAAAACTTGGAGGTGACTTTATTCCAAACTGAGGTGACCTCCCCAGTCACAGGGTTGACTGGAAGCCATTTCTGTTTGCTCTGCCCTGATGATTCCTTGGGACCCCACCCCAACCCAATTTACAACCCCACCCAAACTGTGTGTAGCAGCTTTTGCATAAGAATGGCCTGTCCTTACTCAGGCTAAAACTTGTCAAACAAGCTGCAGCTGGGTCAGGGAGCCCCAAACATATCAATAAAAGGCTCAACACCTGGCTCCAGCACCAGCCTGACTTTCTTCACAGCTGGGCCTCTTTTGGGCACTTCCAAACTCAAAACAAAGAGGAGGAATCTGCAGATCTCTCAGAGCTCCTGCTGGGTGGCCCATGCAGTGGCTAATTTTGCACATCCCTGAAGACCCAAGAGCCAGTGTACCCAGTGGTCAGTGTCAAACCATACTAGATTACAATTCTACATATCCATAAGTGACACACTCAAGGGGCAGTCTCAATGAACACAAAAGCCCCACTGAAGCAAGTCCTGCTCCATAAGGATATCTCCTGCACAGCAGCTCTCCCACTGTAGTCGCACCTGGTCCCCATAACCAATTGGCCTGGAGGTCAATTTCTCCCAGTGATATCAATAACAATCAAGGCTCAACTACAATGAGAATGTTCACACAGCCTACAAAGGGATACACCTAGAGTGTCCACCTCAGGTGATTGGAGAGGCTGAGCCACTGGGCCCTGTAGGACACCTACTACATAAGGCCACTCTATCAACTGAGGGAGACTTAGCAGCTCTACCCAAAAAGAAACAAACACAGGGAAGCAGCCAAAATGTGGAGACAAAGAAATATGTCACAAAATGAAAGAAATGGAAGAAAGCAAACTCATGGATACAGAGTTCAAAACCAGTTATAAGGTTACTCAACAATCTTCTAGAAACCTCCAAAGGACTTAGTAAGACTTTTAAGACTCTTAGTGACCAGTCAGAAATTAAGCATACACTGACTGAAATAATAATACATAGGGATTCAACAGAATGGAGAATCCTGAAAATCAAATCAATGATTTGAAATATGAGGAAGCAAAAAATACCCAAGCAGAAGAGCAAAAAGAAAAAAGGAATACAAAAATATGAAGATAGTTTAAGGGGCCTCTGGGACAACTTCAAGTGTACCAACATCAAAATTATGGGGGTGCCAGAAGAAGAAAGAGAACAAGATATTGAAAACCTATTTGAAGAAATAATGACAGAAAATTTCTAGTGAAAGAAATAGACTTACAAGTCCAGGAAGCACAGAGAATGCCAAATAAGAGGAACCCAAAGAGGACCACACCAGGACACGTCGTAATTAAAATGCCAAGGGCAAAATACAAAGAATCTTAAAAGCAGCAAGAGAAAAGCAGTTAGTTACCTATAAGGGTGTGCCCATACGACTGTCAGCTGATACCGCAACAGAAACTATGCAGGCCAGAAAGGAGTGGCAAGAAATATTCAAAGTAATGAATAGCAAGGACCTACAACCAAGATTACTCTACCCAGCAAAGCTATCATTCAGAATTGAAGGTCAGATCAAGAGCTTCACAGATGAGAAAACGCTAAAAGAGTTCATCACTGCCAAACCAGTATTATATGAAACTAGAGACCTAGTACATGAAATTCGTGCACTCAGGGAGGATCCCTCAGTCCAGCCTGCACCCTCTCACAGTACAGAAACCCTCGAAGGATGTCCAAGTGGGCCTAAGCTGGCAGTTGCACATCCTTAGCACTACCCCAGAGGTCGGAGAGGCTCCCGCCACCACCACTATGCTCACCAGCCTGTGAGCCTAGCTTCTGGGAGCACACTGACCACCAGATCAATGCACATTGAGCATCTGCCCCCTGGTGATCAATGCACATCATAGCAACCAGTCATTCCACCATTTGGTTGATTTGCATATTAGCCTTTTATGATATAAAGAAGATGTTGAAGGGTATTGTTCTTAAAGAAGGCAAGGAAGAAGAAAACCATAAAAAAATATGAACTACAAAGTGGCAACAAATACATATCTCCCAACAATTGAATCTAAAAATCAAACAAATAAAAAATCTGATAAACAAAATAAACTGGTGAATGGAATAGAATCAGGGACATGGAAATGGAACAGACTGACGATTCTCAGAGGAAAGGGGGATGGAGGAGGTGGGAAGAGATTAGATAAAGATCTATATGCATGTATGCATGACCTATGGACACAGACAACAGGTTGGCAAGGCCTGGGATGGGGCAGGAACTGGGTGGAATGGAGCTGGGAGGAGGCGGGGG
Organism: Antrozous pallidus; assembly: GCA_027563665.1. Classification (NCBI taxonomy): domain Eukaryota; kingdom Metazoa; phylum Chordata; class Mammalia; order Chiroptera; family Vespertilionidae; genus Antrozous; species Antrozous pallidus. The sequence goes on along the minus strand of CM050524.1, from coordinate 32,014,229 downwards.
AGGGGGGAGGGACATCTGTAATAATTTCAACAATAAAGATTTACAAGAGAGAGAGAGAGAGAAAGAGAGAAAAAGAGAGAGGGAGAGACCAAAAGTCCTCTTCAGCCATTTCAATAGGCCAGTCAAACAATAATATTAATTTGGCTGGTTCTTTCTCTTTTCATCCCTAAAGAGCCTCAGCTCTTTATTTTGATCGTTGTATGCAGTGACCATGGTCTTCATGGGTTAAGTATAGAGCAGGAGAAGTCATTTTAGAAGAGTAGAAACATCTACAGATACTCAGAGAAGGGAAGCCATACTTCCCTGATGCAGCCAATCTTAGATAAGACGGCCAAGTCACCCAAGTCATCATCACCTTTTCTTGGGACTCTGCACAAGCCCAGGACCAACAAATCCCCCACAGTCCCACTCATAGTCTAGCAATGCTCTGCACCTCCACCCCAGATTTTTCCCCCCAAAGCAGACAATGTGGTATTGTGATTAGATATAAACTGAAAGTGTATTTTCTGCCCTCAGTAATTACACTGCCTTATGGTAGCATTATTCCGTGTGAAGCCTTATTATACTGCAGAATGAAATTCTGTATAATTTTCTTCTCCTCCAATGCACAAATGGAAATCATATTTTGGTCTGAGTTGGGAAGAAAGGCTCAGTTATCACTTGTGAGCGTGGTGTTATTTTCCTCAGAATTAAAAAATCCATCTGGGTGTCCGACCTCGCTCACCCTGCTGCCTCTCCATTCAGCCTTTTGTATGCAGATGAACCTTATCAATTTCCACCGCCTCAAAAGCCCGCACCCAGCTTGGTGCCTCCCCCTGGTCCACACGGCTTTAATGGAAAAGCATGAGGCTTTTTTTCCCCCCTTTGATGTCTGTGCAATATAAGCGTGTGGATAAAAACCTGTGCTTTTATTTAGGGGGAGGGGGAGGAGGTTTCAAATCAAAGTTAAAGTCTCTACCTATCGCGCCTCGCTGGCGATTAGCGGAGGAGAGAAAGGAACAGCAAATCCAACACATAAGCTGTGAAACTGGGGTTATTCAGATTATTGACTAACAAATAAAGGGGCATGGGATGTCACATTTGTATGCTCAAGGTTTTCATCCCGCCACAGGCCTCATCAACAACTTCGCGGAGAGCTGCTAAATCCCCAGCGTTATCACGCGGGGCTCCTCGGGGGCTGTGTTTGATTAATGCATTAATTGCGGCTCCCTCGGGCCCAGCGCTGGCTGTGTCCGTAATTCACTTAGGGCCAGTTGGCTCTCGAGTTCTTATGCAATCTAGTGTAAACAACTCGCAAATGACACCACTCAACCGTTTACCCCATCCGATGGCAGTTTCCCAGGCTATTAGCAACTTCCAATGAACGCTTCATGCGCCGCTGACAAAGCCCGGCCCGGATCCTCTGAGGCTGCCAGCACTACAGGCAGCGATCAGAACAGCCTGGCTGTCACCCCAACTCAGAGTCGAACGTGTTCCCAGAAACGCCCGCTTGGCCAGGCCTACACACAGCACATATACATAGTAAACGGTTGTTGTTGGTTTTTTTGTTTGTTTGTTTTTGTTTTTTTAAAGAGCAAAAAGACACAATTTAGGCAACAGCCCTCCCTCTTCACACACAGGTAAACCCAAGAATCCCACCAACTCGTTGCATTCGTGGCAGACAAGTTTGATTCTGTTCACAGATTTTATATTTTAACCTAATGATGCAATTCACTTGAATTTTGAGTTTAGAGTGGAGAATGAAATCTTCTTCCCTAAATTAGGGAGATCTGGACTGTGTGAACTTGAGCAAGCAAAGCTACTCTGATCTGAAGTATAGGTGATACTTGTCCTGTTTGCCTAACAAGAGGTTTTTAAAGTAATAAACTTGCAAGTTTTCAAAACTTACTAATAATGTAACCTAATTCCTAATCAAATGAAGAATTAAGGCTCTTACTGATTAATATGATAATATATCTTTGGTTTTAGAGCACTTTAAATTTCACAGAGGAATGATGTATATGAGTATTTATAGACAATAAACCTAAGCATACAGAACTGGCAAATAAATAATTAGCCTACTTTTTTTTAAAAATCTGAATAATCAAGTTTAAGGAAAGAAACAGAAACCTCTGCGTTAAACTATTTGCCTCTCACTGATCTCAACTAACTTCTGTCTGAACAGGAAGCAACTGTTGCAACAACCAGCAAGGTGGAACAAGATGCCTCTGGCTATCTGTAATTTGAAGAAAGTTTTCCTCACAGGGAGCTCACATCTGTCTCCTTGGAGTCTGTACTCATTCTCTCCAGCTCTGCTCCTTGGGATATCAGAAAACCTTTCTTTCTCCAAGTCAGGGGAACATGACCTCACACCAGAGAATCAAGTCTTAGAAAAGGTTCAAAAAGTCAGTGATCAATCAAAACCATCGTATTCTGCTCGAGGACCCCCCTCCCTCATTTTTAATTTATAAACACACTGTCGAAAAGGGAAAAAGTTCGAGCAGAACACAAGATATACAGTGACAATTAAGTATTCCCATCTACCCCACCCATCCCACCAATATTCCATTTCCACAAAAGTAACCTCTATTAACAGTTTCTTGAGTAGCCTTCTGGTTATTTGAATGCAATCTATACATATAAAGAGGCAATATGCTAATTTCTCTCTTCTGGTGTCCCAGTCACAACCAGCCTGTGGGCTCGGACAGGGTGGGAGCTTCTGCCCCCAGCACTGACCTCAGGCTGCCTGCATGCAAGTCCATACCCAGCGCTGAGGTAAAGCTGCCTGCCTGCATCCCTGGCTAGGGACGTGACACCACTGCCTGCCTGCGTCCCCTTTCTGGAGACACCGCCTGTGTGCGTCCCCTTCTGCGTTGGGGTGACACTGTGGGGAGCGGGTGGGCTTGATGGGGGACCTCAGGCCATGCCTCCACCCAGCATGTCTTGACAGAACTCAGGCTGTGCCCCCCTCCCCCGCTCCAGGCTGGGGGGAACCTGAGGCTGTGCCCCTCCATCTGGTGGGGCTTGACAATGGGTGGGGCCAGCCGGGTCTGGGGCTCCTGTGTTTTTGATGTGGGTGCGGGTGGTGGGTGCGGGTGGTGGGCGGGGACTTGACTCTAGGTACTGCAGCATGCCCCAGACTCTGACAGGAGTAGATTTTATATACGTTTTACTAATTTTCTTTCACCTCTGACACACCTATTATAAAGGGCAAATAGTAATATTGAAATATTTCTTCTAGCTGAAACTGGTTTGGCTCAGTGGATAGAGCATTGGCCTGCGGACTCAAGGGTCACAGGTTCGATTCCAGTCAAGGGCATGCACCTTGGTTGCGAGCACATCCCCAGTAAGGGAGTGTTCAGGAGGCAGTTGATCAATGTTTCTAACTCTCCCTCTCCCTCTCTGTAAAAAAATCAATAAAATATATTTTAAATATATATATTTCTTCTAATTAATTCCCTTTTAATGTGCACGAATTCATGCAGTGGGCCACTAGTTTATAGTATAAATGTATAAGGAAACACAAAGTTGGATATCATCTTACACATTTTCCTCCAACTTTCTGCTGAACAATATCTTGTACATCTGAATAATACAGCACATGTAACATATAAGGGTGTTTACTGGGAAAATATTTATAATAGAATTGTGTATCTAAATTCATACATGAAATTGAACAGTTGCACTGTTCAGTTTGTAAAACATCCTTAATACTGCCATAACCTGGTGTCCTTTTTATAAGCAATTGTTTTTATTACTCTTTCAACATCTTCTATAGTTATTGTCCTAGTCAGATTTTTTTTCTAAGCAATTTTTTATGATTTTATATTTTCCTAAGCATTTTAAAACTTTGCCTATATTTTTAATTTATTGGTACGATGTTGTGCTTTATAATTTTACTAGAGGCCCAGTGCACAAAATTCATGCATGCAAGGAGGGTCCCTTCAGCCCAGTCTGCACCCTCTCCAATCCGGGACCCCTCGAGAGATGTCTGACTGATGATGTAGGCCTAATTCCTGGGATTGGGCCTAAAATGGCAGTTGGACATCCCTCTCACAATCCAGGACCACTGGCTCCTAACTGCTCACTTGCCGGCCTGATCACCCCTAACTGCCCCCCCGCCATCAGCCTGATCACTCCTAACTGCCTCTGCCTGCTGGCCTAATTACCCCTAACTGCCCCCTCCCTGCTGGCCTGGTGACCCCCAACTATCCCCCCTGTTGGCCTGGTTGTCCCTCACTGCCCACCCCCCACCCCCGCCAGCCTGGTCACCCCACACAGTCTGCTGATCAGTTACTCCTCACTGCTCCCCCTACCATCCTGGTCATCCCATTCAGCCTGCTACTCGATAGTTACTGCGAAGGCATCCTGACCAATTTGCATATTACCCTTTTATTAGTATAGATTTTTATATTAGAGGCCCAGTGCACAAAATTTATGCATGGGTAGGATCCCTACACCTGGCCAAGATTAGGGCAGATCAGGTTTCTTGCCTTCCTGCCTCCGCCTTCCCTTGCTCCTTCAGCACCCCACTGCCACCACTGGTCACCTGCCATATTCTTCGCTGGCCCCTGGTGGTCAGCACACATCATAGCAAGCAATCAAACTCCTGGTCTCCTGGTCAAACTCCTGAGGGGACACTATGCATATTAGCCTTTTATATATATATAGATGTCTGTAGTCACAACCCTTTTAAATTTATGTTGTTTATTTGTGCCTTCTCTATTTTTTCCTCAATTGGGTAGAGGGAAAATTATTTTTTCTCCCCTACCATTTTCACCAAATATTTGGATATTTTAGTAATCTTTTCAAAGAAGCAGCTCCTGGCTGTATTCATCTGCTTTATTTTTGACTTTGTAATTTAACAATTTCTGCTTTCATTTTTACTAATTCTTTTTTTATATATTTAGGATCATTTTATTTTATTATTCTTTTTCAGTGTCTTAAGCCGAAAGCTTAGTTAATTGATTTTCATATTTCTGATGTTCTAGTAAATGCATATAATGCCATGCATTCTCCTCTGTCTCTGCCTAACCCATTGACTTTGATGGGCGTGCTCTCAATTTTGTGCATGTCCAGAGTTGGTAATAACCATTTTTTATTTCCTTTCCAGTTACAAAATTATTCAGAAGCATGATTTTTAATTTTCAGGGACAAAGCTTTCTTTAGGTTGTTAATTTATATTTCTATTGCCTTGTGATCAATAAATATAAATCATATGATTTTTGCTTTTTGGGATTTATGTAGATTGCTTTTGTAACCTAAACCATGGTCAATTTGTGTGAAAGATATTTGTTTTTAAAAATAACATGTTTTCTCTGTTAGAATAAGTCAAGGTTGTTAATTATGTCATTTTATTTCTCTACATCCTTCAACTTATTTCACTTCTCTGCTACATCTAGTGACTGAGTGCAGTAAGTTAAGGTTTCTCACTGTAATTATGAATGTACTGACTGATCCTTGTGTTTCTGTTTGCTTTGCTGTGAGGTAGTCTCTCTAGTGACCAATCCCTTGCTTTATAGCAGATATGTCATGTATCCTAATTTTTCTTTCATATTTTGCTACCTAGGATTTCTCAGACTAGTCTTGTAGCTTACTCACTTGCTCTTCAATTGCTTCCATTCTGCTATTTGAACTGCCTGAATTTTTAATTTCAAAATCAAAATTTTAATTTCCAGATCTCTAATTTATTCTTATTAATGCAGTATTCCCTGTGGCTCTCTAATGATTTTAATTATACTTATTCTAATGCCTTAATTTTGCTTTTCATTAGCCCCATTTCCTGGTACCAGCTCGTCCACTTGTTGAACCTGGGTGCCTCACTTTCAGAGTCTGGCCTTTCCTCAAATACGTTGTGGATCTTAGTTGTGAGCTCACGTCTGTGTTGTGATTCCCTTTGGACTGGAGGCTGTTGGGGAGGCACGGAGCACGTGCCAAATGTGTGAGCCAGTGGCAGGACACCAAAATATTGGAGCCTCTACGGCAGCAAACAACCTCCTGAGGCTCTGTCCTTTCTTTCGGAGCAAAAGTTCATCTTCCCCATTTGTGGCTTGTGGCTGCCTTGACAGAGGATAGAGGGGTGGGAGTTGGACATTTCTCCTGCGGCTGCGGCTCCCACTATTGACCCCAGCAGCCCCTCCTGTTCTGAGGATCTGGCCCTGGAGGCATGCTGCTCCCTAGCAGCCACACCTTCCTTTGCAGCAATGCTCCTCGGCAGACATTTCTGACTGTCTGATTTCATCTGCCTTTCATCTCTTCGAGATTCCTCATAGTTTTGGATGCGTCAGTGACATCTGTCGTTTTCCTCTTTGGTTGTGGATTTTCCCACTAAGAACTGTACCCCTTTTCTATCATTCCTACAGGTTTGGGAGAGATGAGTTCACAGTGTGTACTCACCTGCTGTCTTGATCCACTCTCTGGCAGTTAATTTTAAATTGCACACTGCCATGAAATGGGCACCTCCTGTAGATAGTACTTATATATTCTTGAAACACTGGCAAAAAAGATAGATTTGGGGATTGATGTGCAATGAAGTATGGGGAGAATGAACTCTTATGTTTTTTGAACATGAATTCTTAGGAAAAGTATTTGCATATAATAGAATACTGGTGTGTTTTGTTGTCTTCTTAAATATATTTTATTAATTTTTTTTTTTTTAGAGAGAGGAAGGGAGAGAGATAGAGAGCTAGAAACCAATGAGAGAGAAACATCGATCAGCTGCCTCCTGAACACCCCCTACCAGGGATGTTCCTGTAACCAAGGTACTTGCCCTTGACCGGAATCGAACCTGGGACCCTTCAGTCCACAGGCTGACGCTCTATCCACTGAGCCAAACTGATCAGGGCTGTTTGTTTTTTTCTTTTAATTGAATACCAGGTGATTGGTATTCATTTCTGTTCCCTGGTGACTACAGTGGGAGGAGCCACAGAAGGCTGGGCTTCCAGAAAAAAGCTGTGCGGGTTTGAATAAAAGAGAGGGAAGGTAGGGCCCATCTATTTAGAGGCCAACTGCAGCCTGGATATCTGATGCCTTGTGGAACTAATTCCTAATTGGGGCAATGTTTGTCAACACTGACAGGACCCTAATACACTATAATGGTTTCAGCCACAAGCTCTGATAGAGATCTTCATCTCCACACTGTCCCCTTCACAGGCAGCGGGCCTGCCTCCCACCTCTCCCTCCCCATTCTTGGCTCTGTCTCTCTCTCTCTATCTCTTTTCCCTCCATCCTCACTCCTTTTTGTACCATTTTTGCATTTCTCTAATACCATCACCCTTTGTCTCTCTTTCACAGCCTGGTTCTTTCCTTCTTCTACTCTTATACAGTCTTGGATCCTCCATCCTCCTATTTCTCTTTTTCTTTTATCTCTCTCTCTCAAAAATACCCACCAAATTTAAATCCTCAAGAGTTCCCAGAGTTTTTAGGCCACATTTAATCTTAATATGTGGATAGTTATTCACTCAATGTCAACAAACTCTGAAATCTTTAAAAAAAAAAAAAGTCAAATTATACTTTGGCAAAATATTACAAATAGAAGCAGAGAGTTAATATAAATGTCTGTGGCAAATAGAAAGTGTCTATATTTTGATAATTTGGCAAAGTAATTGTCTCACCTTAGCTAGTGTCCTGGTTGGTATTATTGCAGCACAATCTGAACCAGGCCTTGGGAGAAACATGCTTATAACAGAGCCAGATAAACAGCAGGCACCAGTGAATTAGGATGAAACCCTTCTGTTAAACACTGGAGCCACCCCACATGGATAATGTCTCAGTTCCAAGACTATCTGAGAGACCTGGGTAGAAAGCAGTAGCCAAGTGGGCACTCCATCACTGCATTTCATTCAGTTTTCAATTTTGCCTCCAAACTAGCTGGTTGTCACTTGAATCACACTGTTGGCCCTGAATCTAAAGCATGATCACTTCCTCACTCTTATCTTTCAAACTCCTTGCAAATGTTATATTTCAAATGTCATTGTCCTCACCCCTAGGGTCTCGATTCAAATATTATACCTCTTCACAAAGGTGAAACACTGACCACTCTGGACAGAATATTAGCTCTCCATACACCATTATTCTCTGTCCTTAATCTGTTTGTTTTCTCCATGGCACTTATTGTAAACTGTAATTATCTCATTTGTTTGTTTCCCATCAGGAGCATAAGATTCATGAGGATAAAGAATGTCTCTTTACTTCCCCATAATATCTCCATTACAGTGTCTAGCACATAGTAGTCTTCAATAAACATTTGTTGGAAAAATGAATGAATGAATGAATGAATGAATGAAATATGGAGCAAAGAATAATAGGAAGATCATCCTCCAATGTTTCTCATTTCTAACAATAGTGATCATAATTCCATCACTTTAATTTTCTCTATTCTCAAAATTTCTTAGTGACCCATGTAATCAAATCCAAACTTGTGAATTTCTCCTTTGAGACATCCTAAAATTTTGTCCCAATCTCCTTAGCCAGTCTTGTTGATATGTTTCTCAAGATTTCCCATAGTGAACTCTCTGCTTGAACTCATGCTCTCTGCTCCATGCCTTGTGTATTCTCACCTTTGCTGAAACTGTTCTGCTCCTCTCCAGGATGTCAGCATGCTGAGAGCAAGCCATGCTTTATCCTTCTCTGTATCCCTAAACCCACAGCAGGCTTTCCCAAAACCTGTGTTCTGATAATTGGCATCACTGCTTGCCTGATTCTTTAGGGCTCTCTCTCTCTACCTGTATTATCACAGTTTTCAGGCAAGAATGCCCTCTGCTTACCTGTGGGGATTATACAAGTCATGGAATTGAACTTACAACCAACTCAACCTCCCACCTAGCTCTACTAAAAACTGCATTGGTGGGACCTCTGGAGTTTCTTGGGAACAGGCTGTCAGAGAGAATTTCTCACCTGAAGCTGCAGAGATGTCTGAAGAGTGAAGAAAAATGTATGGAGAGATGGAGGCCAAAGGAGGGAGAAGTGGGAATCACTGAAAAAAAAAAAAAGCATAAAGGAGAATCTATTAGTAGAGGAGACCTGAAGATCTTCAAAGCCTGGGTGTGGTTATGGGAATTGGCAAGCCCAGGAGACAAGCAAAAGCACCTGAGGGTTAGGAGTTGATAGGAAATGGGCATGAGATGGCAGGAGGGCCTGGGATTGTGGCCTCTGGTGATTGTATGTGGGCCAACTGAGGCACGATATAAAGGTAAGCCACTGTGCTCCTCTGACTTCTTTTATCCTCTCCATTTCCTCCCATCCTCTATTCTCTCCCTCCTTCCTTCTCTTTCTCTTCCCTTTTGTTGTCTCACACTAGGTCCCCTCTTTCTTCTTTATACCAATATCGTTCCCCCTCTTTTGTGCATTTTCTTCATCATACACTTTCTCTCTTCAGAGAGATGAAACTGTATGAAAATGTTGTGGGACTGCAGGCAGGCACATCATCAAGCCTCCACAGAACTCCCACCTTCTTTGAATGGACACAGTCGATGTTCTGCTTCTGAGAAACCCCCACAGACCTCAACAAAGTGAGTCCTAAAAGTCTAGCACTCCCTGAACTGTCAGTTATCTCATGCTTTTTGTTTTCCCTTTTCCCCATAGCTCCTAAAGTCTTTCTGCATCGGTCCCAGCCATGGCTACGCTTACCTGTGATTTATTGATGATAATCGCAGGGAAGCCATTTGTAATCAAATGTTAAACAAAGACATTCTCTCACTGAGAAGGAGTGATAACGCACCATTTAGTAATTTTTGTGCAGTTGGTAATTTGGAGAATGAATGATAATTTCTGAGCCTTGAAAAACTACGTTAACAATGCCTGGTGTTATTCACCTAGTGAATAAAGACACCTTCCTCTCCATGTCTTGTGATAAATTTCTTTTATTAGGGCCACTTATGCGGGACTTTATCTTAATGGTCTCTCAGATGGGGCAGTTGTGCTTAGCCATTAGGTTGTTTTTCATCACGCCTTAAACACAGGGCTCAGAGAAAATAAATAGCAACAGTGCTTCCAGGCAGCTCAGCAGCTATAGAAAGTAGATCCTAATGTTAGCTGGTTTGCCCAATTACAAGCCAGAGGAAACCCAGAGAGTGGGTTTTTACACCCCCATGAGGATCATAAGACTACCCTACACTCTGCTTCTCTTGTCCTGTGTCCCCTTCCTAAGTGACTTGTATCTTCCCTTCTTGTTCCCCACTCCCTATTAAGTTCCCTTATTTGCAGTTTTCCCTGTGTTAACTCAGTGTTCCTTTCAGTGGAAAGAAATGGTGGTACATCCAGTAACTGAATAGACATCCTGTTGGCCCATACAGGTTCTCTGGAACCGGCCTTCCATCCAAGAGAAATCTTTGTAGGTGGTCCGAAGAATCTGAGGAAGAGCAGTCACCCACTCCATACTCCACACCAACATGTCCTACTATGGCTACAGTGATATCCCATCAGTGATTGGCTTCAGTTACAGGTTATATAGCTCACTACATGCTGAAACCCCAGTGACAGAACCTGGGGACTGCCCTGGTAGAGGTAGGCTGCTTCAGTGTGCCGTTCACAGTCTCAGGACCTCTCTATGGGCATTGTAGCCATCCCTTCAGATGTCAAAGAGTACTTGTGAATCCTGTCCTGAGGCAATTTCCCCTTTCCCATAGTCCCCAGTTCCTAATCCCATCTCCAAACTCTCACCCAGTTCCCACCTTCAATTGTACCACTGACCCCAGCCATTCTCTACCCCTTCTAGCTCCTCTCCCAGGTAAGTCGATTGTGGAAGAGAGGAACAGAGGAAGGCTGTTTTAGTAAGCCAGTAGCACATCTAAAAAACCATGGTTCTGTTGGTTGGGCATTGACTCATGTGCAGAAAGGTTGCTGGTTTGATTCCTGGTCATTCTATCCCCAGTAGGGAGTATGCAGGAGGCAGCCAATCATTGTTTCTCTCTTTCCCCTCCTCTCTCTTTAAAAATCAAAATATTTTTTAAAAGCCAAAAACCCATAAGTCATCTCAACTTGACTTACAAAAAGAGTAACTGTCTCCTTCTGGGTCTTGAATTGAATTATAAAGAACACCCTTTCATTTCTTTAGCATAGGTCAGCTCCGGGAGATGGGAGGTAAGTGGTAATATTATTAACATCTAACATTTAATTCATAGTTACTATATGCTAGGCATTGCACCGAAACTTTGCATTGGTTATCTCATTTAACCTTTAAAACATGCTTAGAATGTAGATACTATTATTTTTATAGCTTTGTTGAGATATAATTGACATATAACACTGTGTAAGATTAAGGTATATAATGTAATTGAGAAAGATGGAGGAAAGGAAGAACCTGTTCAGAAAATAATCCCCCTTTAGTGGTCTTTTCAAAATGAGTCTTGCCTGGTCACCTCCCAAGGCATCCTTGTAGCTCATAAGGAAGCTCACTAGCCCTCGGCATGGAGAGAAGTGAAAGTCACTCCTTCAGCTGCTCTCTCTCCAGTCAGACTTCCCTTTCATTTCTCTGGCAGCAGTTCCAGACCCAAATGGCAAATGAGGGTCTCCCAAGAACTCTCTCAAGCCACATTCTGCCAATAGCACAAGAAGTGCAACCAGGATCTGCACTCCTCTTCATCACCCCCAATATCTTTAAGTCATTCTTTTGAGTTATTCCTCACTTAGCTAAAGTAGGATAAAAGTATTCCTGACTCTCCCCTCTGCATCCTCTCTGTCTACAAATGCCAATCCAAGATTCTTCCTCAAGGCACCCTCTACATTTCTATTTTATAGGCTGTTGGAAATGTTTACTACATCAGTTTGGTCACCTATTAGCAAGATCTCAGATTCCTTAAAATATATTAGCTATTTTCCCCAGCTTTATTAACCATTCAACATCCTGCCACTCTCCCTTGACCATACCCTGCAAGGTGTGTATTTTTTACAGGTACAAAAAGAAACTCAGAGACTCGTCCAAGATCACTCCACTTGCAAATGGTCCAAGATCACTCCATTTGTATTTTAACCTGAGATGTCTGACTTCAAAGCTAGTACTCTTTGCACTTATGCCTCATAATGTTCTTCCTCACAAATTAAATCAATCATAAGCCTCTTTGTTTTTCTATTCTCAAGACAAAATACTGGACACATACCCCAATGAGCTTCTTAGAGTACTGTTGCTGGAAAGATATAGTATCCACAGTCAAACCGTCAAATTGCAGGAATAAAAACAAACAAACAAAATATTATCTGCCAAGGAATATAGCAGCAGATTAAGGACAGTCATTTCTGTTCTTTTCACGGCATCTGTATGAGCAAGATATTGAGAATATTAACCTTCATTCTAAAAACCTCCATCTGGAGAGTAGATTCATTTGTGTCCTAGCCGTTTCGCTCTGGCTCCATAAACATGACTAGTTACAGGTCAACAGGGTCTTCAGAAACCAGAAGAAGCACTCTCAGGAGACAAGGGCATTGTGACCCCCATGTTTCCATTTCAACCACTCAGGGGTTCACATTCTCTTGGCCCACAAGAAATTCACAAATTTTGCCTCCAGATTCTAGAAGTCAGACCACTTCTACTGCTGCCATCGTCCTAGCCATCCCAGACTACACCTGTTAGCATCCCACCTTTAGATTCCCAAACCAAATCCAATAGATTTCACCTCAAACTTCTGCCTTTATGTCCTAAGTGAATGGTACACAAAACTGGCTATGTAATTTGTGGGGCCTGGTATGAAATAAAAGTGTAGGGCCCCTTTTTCAAAAATTGTAACTTTAAGACAGCAATAGCAGGATATTAAACCAAGTGTGGAGACCTTTAAGATCCTCCCATGCTCTGGTATTGGAGTTTATTGTCTTCTCATCAGTTGCCCCCGCTACACTGTGAGTAAATTGAAGGCAGAGAATGTGTCCAGTAAGCTTTCAATAGGTCTGAATGGATGAATGAATAAAAGAGCAAGAGTGTCACAAGTCTTCCAGAACTCTGAAACCTCAAACTCACTCTGCCTTTGGAGAATAGAAGGAGCAGAGAGGCCAATCTGGAAGTTAGCCAGGAAGGGGGCTTAGGGAGGTACATGAAGCATGACTATGAAGCTGGCCCTGGGTACCGCCATCCACCAGTCTTTCAAGCCAGAAAGCAAGACTTCTCAACTCCTCCCTTTACAACAGCCCCCTCCCCCACACTAACTCTCACACATATAACAAACTACCATATTCTGTCAATTCTGGTTTCTTAAAAGTACTTAAATCTGGCTTCTTCTTTCTGTCCTCACCTGCCACCACGTTATTTCAAGCCTAAATCGTTTTTTCACTTGGTATATTAGTTAGAGTAAGAGTCTGAGCTGCTGTAATAGACTGGCTCAACAATGCTGTGGTTAGAGTTTAAAACCAGATTTGTCTCACTCCAAAGCACAGGTCTTAATCTATACTGGTATTTTCTAAGATGTTGTAGAAGTTCGTAAAAGTAGGAATAAAGGAGTTTATTATTCAAGGTTCTTTTGGATGCACGTGATAAAAACTCAAACTAAAAAAAAAAAAAAAGAAGAAGAAGAAAGGAATTACTGGTTGTCATAACTGAAGAGTCCAAAGGATAGCTATTCTTAGGGAGAGCGAGGTCCAGAAACAATGTTATCAGGAAGCCAACTCTTTGCTCTGCTTTTCTTTGTTGGCTCATTCCTTCCTGTTGCAAATGGCTTTCTTAAGGCAGCAATGGAAGATGAAATACAAGCCACTCTGACTCCTTTGGCTCCAAAACCTGGTCCTCAGCTTTACAGACTTGGCTAGTTGATCTGACCAGGAACAGGAGTTGATGGGCTTCAGGGAAGCCAATTATGCCAATGCCACAGCCCTCCCAGAACCACAGGATGTTGGTAAAATTTACAGTAAACGTTTCAGATCAAGACTCCCAGGTGGAGGCACATGTCTTGCAACAAGCTATTGCCCATATCCATTTCTCTGACTGAAGCTTCCCTGTGAGGCTGTGCATGCTTTTTGGATAGAGCCCTCCTTCTTCCATGCTCTGCTTCTTCTATTCTCTGAAGGCAGCATGGGCTTGCAGTGTCAGAGCTGCATGACACGCCACTCATTTATTCATTTCCTTTCCTTATGGAAAGTCTATGTATAAGGCACATTTTCTGATCTCAACTTGCTCATGGTGTAGTGGGGGAAACCAAATAGAAAACAGTAAACTCCAGTACAGAGCAGTTAAAGATCATATTAAAGCCAAGAACAACATAGAGTGAGAAATGCTCAACATGATGAGATTCTGGGCCATTCTAACCTTTACCACACTGAGTTTCATATCATCATATGGTCACCTGTTACCTTATGAGAACGTGGGTTTTTTAAGAGAAGGAACCATATCCTATTTCACTCTGTATCCTTAGCACATAATACTCAGTATGGACATAGTAAGTGCTTGATCCAAATAAATGGGAGTGAGGATAAAAGATGGAAGGATTCTTTTCAACATTTTTTAAACACCCACTAAGTTTAACACTCTGCGATGGATGTGAGGGTGGGGGAGACACAGGATGATTAACTGCCCATTCTTATAGGGAGAGGGTGCAGGGGAGTGAATTCTTAGAAGTCAGCTGAGACTTCTTAGGAACTGAATCTTCAGGTCTAAACACCCCAAGTTCCCTCCTACTGACTCCTATAAGAATGGAGCCTGAGTCAGTAAACTCATTACCCTTCTCTGCCCTGTAATTGAAAAGACAAATAACTCTTTAGCTAGTCATTATGCTCTAATCAGAGTGATTTCCATACAAGAAGGTGGACTGTGTTTGTTCTTCAATTGTAACATTTGTGAAATTCAACCACAATTCCACTTATTAATAGTCATTAGCGGTCTATAAATAAAGCACAGTCCTTTAAATACAGAAACCAAGCTATGAGCTTGTTTGAAATGTAAACAAGATATTTATGAATTTGCTAATTGCAATTCCCTGCTTGGCCTTTGGCCAACCTTCATTCTCTGGAAGTGGCCACTGATTGAAATGTTATATGTTGTCTAATGATGAGTCCTGGGAGGTCAGAATCTAGAATGTGTGAGTTTATAATCCAGAAGCCTGGTACTTTCTTCTTTCACTCATTTACACAAATACTACTGAGTCCTTGCAGTGTTTGGGTCTGTGTGGGTTATCCAAATGTGAATACAGCATATTTCCAGCCCACATAAAAATGTAAATTCTGCTGTCATGTGTGGACCCAAATATTAACAATGCCCAGTGGGACCAGAGGAATGGACCAGGGGTCTCTACAGGGGTGGAAGGTAAAGAGGAAACCTTCTTCAAGAGGGAACAATGGGAAGGATTCTATTGGTAGAGTTAGAAGTGTGGAGTGAGGAAATGTGATCTAAGTAGAGGAAAAGTTGAGATCAACAGTTTAGAACATAAAAATTAAATATTCCAATTTAAAACTAGGCAGATTTTTTAATAAATGTCCGTATTTCTAACTTCTCTTATAAAGTTAGAAGATCCAACAGTACTGAGCCCAACCTCATTCCTTCAGACAACCATCAACTGAGTCTAGGTTCAAACTTCCCCATACATGTTAACCTTTGAGATTTAGAACAAGTGAAATTGGGATTCCTGCAAATGCTCAGAAATTTTCCCCAAATCACAAGTTTTTCCTAAAATATCTTCAAAATTCTTCACAATTATTACTTATTATTATGGATATCTTTATTTTATTTTATTGTTGAAAGTATTACATAAAGTAGTACATATATCTCTTTTTTATTATGGATATTTTTAATTATTTTAATAAATATTAAACTTAGTAGTATTTTAAAATAAATGTAGGTCATAGTAAACACTAGAAAAGACCAGGGAAAATTGTTGCTCTCCTAGCAAGGTTATTAACACTACACAGAGTCATATATCAAAATTGCCAACCTAAGGACCGACTTTGCTTCCAAACATGTTCTTTTTTGGAACATCATTCAGAGGACTCATAGTCAATATATCATTTATAAAAATGTCATGTTTATTTTATTTGCAAAATTGACTCACTATAAGCAGCAGTCTAGGCCACAAACACTCACTTATGAAGTGGTGACAAGCTGGAAGCAAGACTAACTGATTAAATGATAAGGATTAATTTGATCTTGATGACTTCTCTCTTACATGTTCATGTCCTGAAAGGTCAAATTTAATCTTCGATTTCACATGTCAGCATTTCCTGCTTGTTTTCAATTTGACATCAGTGGATTCCTTTGAACCAGTTATATCTTAATTTTAATTGTTAGATTGAATTCTTGCCCCCCAAATTATAATACTTTTTCCTATTTTCTTGACTAATTTTTCTCTGGATTCAGGATTCAGAGAAAGTATGCATTTTCTAAGGAATGCTGGGAAAAAATACCCGTTTGGAACCACTATCTAGGTCTGAGTACATGCGATGTGTGTTATGCAACTCTTCAGAGTCCACAATTGCTTCCTTTTCTCCCCTAAATTGAGACCAAGTGTTGGATACCATTTATCATTTTCTCTTCATTTACATGGTCTACATGGCTCCTGAAAAATATTTCAGTCCTGCCTCAAAGTTTAAGGACATGGAGGCCATGGACATTTGAAGGGAGAGTGGCAAGAGGAATACCTGCTTTGAGTCAGGTGAGTCTTCATGGGGAAATGTTGCTGAAATATCAGATACCAAGCTGTTTGTCTTACCCAATGGGAAGCCATTGGAGGTTTTAAAGAAGCATGACACCACCAAAACAATGCTTTTGGGAGATTAATCTGGTGCCAGCATATAAAACAGCCATAATCTGGAGGCAGGAGGCTCACACTAAGGTCTCTTGAAGGAGGAGATGAGACTTGAAACAACCGCAGACAGTAGAAGCACAAAGGAAGGAATGGACATCAGGTACATTGTGAGAGAAGTTGAACACGTGGCCCCTCATTGGAAGGTGGTGCTGAGAGGCTTTTAATCTACTGGGTCTGAGCCATCCAGCTTGTCTAAGAATAAGGGCAGCAGGGAAAAGCGTGCCAAAACCACAGCAGAATACAGGTCCAGGTGTCCAGGGTCCCACTCAGACTTGTTCACAGGTAGAGCAATAAGCAAGATGTCCTAACACCTTCCACAACTTCGCCCCTTTATCAAACTCTCAACCTTTAGTCCACATCAGCTTCACATCAGACAATCATAGGAAAGGAGATAAACAAAGGACTTTTACAATTGCTGGAAATACTTTTGTTCCAGCTAGGAGAGAAAACAGGATTCTTTCCCCACTGCAAGAAGTTGCCTCATCTAGATTTTTGTATAAGACTTCAACCAGCATGCTGCCCTCCAGACCACGGCACCCAGGCCCACAGCACACTGCCTCCCCCCAGGCTGCCCACATCAATCACGCCCTCCCCAGCCCTAGTAATTCAAGTCCTTCCCACAGCCCAAGCTGCAGCTGCCCGCTACCTGGGAGAGTTAATAAGAAATTCACCTTTCCTTCCTGGCACAAATGAATTCCATTCATTCCGTTCTCACAGGAAATAAATTTTAAAATGGAAATTAAACAAAACAATTGCTGGGGAAGGTAATAACGTGTTGCCCCTGAATTCTGCCTCAGAGAGGAATGGATTGCCATTCCCAGGATCACAGCAGGCTCAGCGAACCCGCTGTGGACACTAGGGTTTTGCAGTGTTAGGATGGCAGCCAGTGGCTCCTGTCCATTTGCTGGTGGCTTGCCAGGCTGTTAAATGGGTCTCAAAACCACAAATATACTCGTTGAAATTCATGTTGCATGTAGGTAAGGGCCTCTGTGCGCCCCGTAGCATTCTCTGCAGCCTTTGTCCCTAAGACGTTCCACACCAGTCAAGACACTAACAGTGATTAAGAGACAGGCTTGTGGGGGATACAAGCTCTTCCATTTACTACCTGTGTGACCTTGAGCAAATTACTTAAACTCTCTAAGCTTTGGTTCCTTATCTGTTAAATAGGATAAAAGAAAAGGGAAAAAAAACCTGCATCATAGGATTACTGTGAAAGCAGATAAATTAATGCTCGCAAAGACCATGCCTCACAGAACATAAGTGTTCAATAAATGTCAGTTTTTATTATTATCCTATTTTTTAAAGGTCTTCAGGGGTGAGATAGATATGCTACAACCTGAAGCAGGTCCCATGTGATTTATTGTTTAGAAGTGTATATCCTATTTAAATGTTTAATGTGTTTCTTTAAAAGGCATTTTATCTTTAACTAAAACTGACAGAGCTAGAAATTTGGGTCAGGAGTTTTGTAACAAAATTGAATAAAGCTGTTTGTTTGAATCGTTTAGATCCCTTTGACCAGAGAAATCACCAAGTTCTGAATTGCAATGTTACTACAGGTGGTTCTGGGCTACGCACAGGCAGGCAGGAGGCTTCGTTTGTGCTAAGAGGAGAAAACTGGGGGTGATATCGGCAAAAAAGAGACTGTAGTAAAATAACCAGCTGGAAGTATTAAGAAGGCAACCCAACTCCTACCCATTTATTCATAGAAGCAGGTAACTAAAGAACATTGAAGGACTCATAAGAGATTTAGATGTCAAACTTCCCCTATGTTCCAAAGTGCCAGCCCTGTAAACGATTTTATTTGTTTGCAAAGTTTCTGGGTGAATCAAGGTTGCTTTTCATGTAACTTTGGAAGAAAGAGTCAGAGTTAGCTTTAGAATACGGTTTAAATAAAAGCTGCATGAAAACCTTGAAATTTGACAATAGGATATCACCACCTCGTAAAAGAATACTATGCAGCCACTAAAATGATGGCAGGCCTGTTAGTGGGGATGTACATATAAGTTATTTATATGTATATAAATATGTGCATATAAAAATATAAATTACCTTCAGGACAATTCAACGGTATATATTAGAAGTTCTTATAAATTTGGACATCCTTTGATAAAAGAATTCCATCTCCATGACTTAATTTAAAGAAAATAATCTTAGTGTATAAAGACAAAAGTAAATTATATTGAAATGCTTACCAGTGTGTTATAGTAGTTTAAAACATCTCCTAGTTAGATAACATTGGAATATGTTATGATTTTTTTTAGTATAGATGTGCTTTTATTGCTATTATTTACTAAATTTTCTCCAATTGTGTCCTATCTTGCTCATTTCTACCAATAGCCAAGCAAAGAGGCATTTTAACATAGTGGTTAAAAGCTCCAGCTCCAGCTCTAGGGTCAGATTACCTTTGCTTTTCACACTAAATTATCTAGTACATGTCCTTAGTTTCTCAGTGTCTGCAAACCAGGAATGATTATAATATTTACCTAATAAGGTCATGAAGAAGATTAAATAAGTTAATCTAATAACAGTTACAGGAGTTAGGGCCTAGTACTTAGTATGCTGTCGATAAATGTTAACTATTGACAACTGAGCCCATATTTCTGGCATCATCGTACCAACTGCATTTGGACTCTAACTGCCACGAGCCCTGGATGACACTTAGTCAAACCACTTGTGCATCAGGAACATAAGAACAGATGAATTTGTCACCCTTAACTACAACCCTGCTGATTCTTCAGTGTTAACTAATGATTTAGAATTGGTAACAGTTGACAGGAAATCAAATGTGACCTCCCACCTCCTTCATTATGAAGCTGAACCTTCAGAATAACCTTAGGTATCCCTCAGGCCAGAAGACCCAAGCCTGGAGTCCACAAAGCATGGACAGCCAAGGAACAGAGTGCTGAGCCTGTCCCTTCTAGGAGCCTTCTGTTGGGCCAAATTCCGGAAATAAATAGTCCTTTAGCACAGGGGCCAGAGAGTAGCCGCCCAGCCAGAGTCCATTCTGCCGGTTTAACCCATGGCTGTTTTGCATTTTTCTAAACTGTCAACAATGGGTTGGTAGGTTCTAAATTAAAATGCCAGGCTTCTCTTGAAATAACACAAAAGTTGTCTAAACTAGGCCCAAATTCCCAAAGACAGCAATGCCTGGAAGCTGGGTAGCAGCTGCCCCCTTCAGGCAGGGCATGGGCTCTCCTGTTTGCCACAGCCTCCATCCCATCCACTTCACTCATGTCTATTTCCTGCCCGGTTCCGTGAGCACTTAGTTTTCTGACTCTGCCTCACTTCATCACAGCATGCAGAGAGTGAGAGAGTGAGTGAGTGAGTGAGTGAGTGAGTGAGTGAGTGAGTGAGTGAGTGAGTGAGTGCAGCATGCAGTGTGTGTGTGTGTGTGTGTGTGTGTGTGTGTGTGTACAGGCACACGCGTGTGCTTGTGCTAGGGGAGGGCATGGGCTGGAGGATATAGGCTAGGACTCTCTTGGGGACTCAGGAATGTTTTAAAAGGTGGAGGCGGGCTTTAGCAGCACCAATGGACGTGCTCTTTGGTAAGCAAAGTGTTTGGGGCCTCAGGATTTCAGAACACTATTTACTGGCTGTTCCTGTGTGGGCCAAGCCATAGGCAGTCCCTCATGGCTGGTGAGAAGGTACAGAATTCTTGCACTGTCCCTGTCAGCAAACTGCTGAGACAACAAACTTAACCTCTCTGCCCAGTGTGAGCCTATCAGCCCTGGTTATTAAATCCCACAAAAGGGAGAAGAGGAGAAGTGAATAGGGTTGAAAGAAAAAGCACTTTCCCCATTTGGATAGCTGAGCAGAACAGGAGCTGCTGGAGAAAGGCAGGGAGTGTAATTGCTGGCCTGAAAGAAAAAGAAAAACTATAAAAGGAAAGAAAGAATGAAAGAGGGGAGGAAATTGATAATGAACAATTTATCCTCAGAGCTAACAGTTAATTAATTCTGAAAATATCTGTCAGGCTAATAGAAGGGGGGGGCGGGCTATGCTACATACACAATTAATAAAATAATAATAACAAAAAAGGAAAGAAAAAAGATTTTTTAAAGGTGTTACTATCTTCTCACAGGCTGGGCCCTTGGCTTCCCAATGTCATTTTCAACACAATTTTTCCCCTCCGTCTCTTTTCAGAAATTGTTCTCATGAATGATTTATATATGTCTAGTTATCTGGAGTGATTTCTATGGACCCCGGCGCATTGCTGCATAATTGTTAATTTTAACGCCATAATAGCTTCAGATGGAGGAAGAGATTAGGCATTTATTGCACAATTAAATGAAACATACTTGAGAATCACAAAGGGTTCGGTAATTATTTCAGACCATTAATAAAATGGGCATTAAATTATATGGGACACAAAAGGGAAAGGAAATAGATTTTCATTACAGCAATAGAAGCTGAGAGTAGTAATAGATCCTTGTTGAATTATCTTTCTCTCTCTCTCTCTGAAATTAATTGTTGCCTAGCTTATTTCAAAGCAAAATAAAGGAGGGGGAAAAAGTGTTTTAAAGAACCTCTAATGAAAGGGCTTTGTTTGATGGGGACAATAGCCAGTGATATATTCCAAAAAAACAAGGTAATCTTTGATTCTGGCTCCCTGCCTTTGGTTCTGAAGGTTTTAAAGGCAGCTTTGCAGCAGATGGAGTTTCCCCACCCCTTCCCAACTCCCAACACAGAAGGAATCAGGTGAGATACCGGAGAATGGGAGGTCAAGCGAGAGTGGGTCATTTGGCTTACCTCCAAACTGCTCTGGACCAGAGGATTCACATCATTGCACATACTCCCACACAGTTGGATGACCTTAAAACCATCCATTCAGCTTGAACTTCTTAAAAGGGAATAAAAACGGGAGGCAAACTCACTTCATTCGCTGTGCAATTCATTCTACATGCACTGGTCTCCAAAACAACACTATGAGGTAGGGACTGTTATTCTCATCCCCATTTTACAGATGAGAAAACTGAAACTGGGCATGCTTAAGAAAATTACCCAGGGCTCCACAGCACTTGGGTAAGACGGAAAGAAAAAGAAAAAAAGTACTCTTATTCTAATGGATGAAGACAGACAAGCCACACAGAAAAGTCTGACATCGTGTTATTTTCTGCCGGACATGTGAGCTGCGCCCAGACCACAGCACACATCTGCTGTTGCAGTAGATGAAACACTTCCTCTTCGTTTCCTTCCATTTACCAATGCCATATCTTCCCAACAGAATTCAAATAAATGCTCCCTTTATTACCTTAATGTGCCCTTTGGGGGCCTTGTGAGCAGGATCCCTGCCCAACTCTCTATGGCAAATACAAGATGACAAGAGGAAGTCGGGGTTCCTGGAATGACCAGATCCTCTTGATCCTCCCTTCAATCCACAGAGGCTGCCTCTGCTAAGGAAAAATGACCATGAGAAAACCAGTGCCCCCAGTGCTTCAAACTAGAGGCAAAGAGTAAGGAATAAAGCTAAAAATGTTGCTAACTTAAAAGCTACAGCAGGCCACAATCAACAGAGAAGGTCGGTCTCATCTCTGTGGCTGGCTCTACCTGAAGTCCAGTGGGGCTCAATCTCAGAGTCCAGGACCACACTTTGGACTTCTTTGCCCTTACTCTGCTTCCCAGCTTTGCAAGGCTTGCCTGAGGCTGCCCCCACACACAAGTATTTTACACCTAAAGCTTCAATTCTTGTGGCCCAGATCAGGATCTTATAACACTTATCAGGAGCCTCAGTTTGCATACCAGATTGAAGAGGCCCCCTAACTTCACTAGCAAAACAGAGAGCTTGTCAATGTGTCCAAGGCATTGGGAGAACCCTGTCCTTTAGGAGAAAGTCACTCAGAAATAGTAGGGACAGCCTAGAAAAAGAGGCCAGGGAGCTGCAGATGCTTCAGAAAACCACCCAAATGCCAGCATCATTCAGAAGGTCTAGTTAGAAAGGACATGCATCAAGTTAAATGACGTAGAGTCCTATGAGCATAAGACATTTGGATTTCTCTTCTTGACAAGATAAGCCACTCATAAAATAATGCTTCACCTTCTAACTCTTCCACAATTCGTGAATTAACAAGACTTCTACCTTCTCTATTAAGACAAATAATCTTCAATCTCATTGGAAGAAAAACAAATTCCAGGAGAGAGAAGGATATAACATGAGAACACTTCCAGATCCGAACACATTACATAGCAGGGGCTTAGAAAACAGAGAGGTTAAATGAGAATTTAAGCAATTGATCATTTGTATGGAATCATGGAGAACAGGTACTTACTCTTATCAAGAGATCAGAGATGGATTTATATGGTTTCACTTTTGGCTATAAGATAGGTTCTGGAAACTGCAATCAGTGATTTTAAAATTATTTCATCCACACACAAAAATTCTGGGTTGGGTCTCACCCAATGGGGGTGGGACTGGCCGGGGCTGGGTCTTCTGCGTTTTTGAAGGGTGTGCAGGGACTTGACTCTAGGTCCCATAGCATGCCCCAGACTCTGACAGGAGGGAGATTTTCATATACATTTTAATAATTTTACTTTATCTCTGGTACTTCTATTATAGAGAAAGGGCAAATAGCAGTATTAAAATATTTCCTCTAATTAATTTCCTTTTAATGTGCACAAATTTTGTGCACTGGGCCACTAGTGTGTGCATGTGTGTGTGTATGTATGTATGTGTGTTTGTGTGTGTATGTGTGTATGTGTGTGTGTGTATATATATATATATATCCCATTATTATTTACAAGAGAAGAAACACAATACGTATGGCTCAAAAGGCTGAAAGTAAAAAGATGGGAAAGAGCATTACAAAAAAATTAAAACAAAAGTAAGAGTAGTTATAGTAATATCAAACAAAATAGACATTAACCCCCCAAAATTTAATAGGATCATATGTTGCTACATAATGATGAAAGGATTGAAGATACAGCAATTCTAACAGTATATGTACCTTTCGAAATATGCTCAAATCATATAAATAAAAAACTGACAGAACTATAAAAAGAAATTGGCTAATACACTATACTATCATAGGTGAAGATTATGTTACACATATGTTGATTAAAGAGAGGTCAAATAGATTAAAATATTTGAAAATATATAAAAAATACAAATTACACAATTAACAAAATTAACATTTGACATATATTAAACCCTGTACCTAGCAATTAGAATACCCATTCTTTTCAGTAACACCTGGAGTATATATGAACTATACACGAGGCCCGTGGTCGGCAAACCGCGGCTCGCGAGCCACATGCAGCTCTTTGGTCCCTTGAGTGTGGCTCTTCCACAAAATACTATGGCCTGTGCGAGTCTATTTTGAAGAAGTAGCATTGGAAGAACTTTAAGTTTAAAAAATTTGTCTCTCAATCATTGTACTATTGATATTTGGCTCTGTTGACTAATGAGTTTGCTGACTACTACACTAGGCAATATATGTCTCAACTAATTTTTTAAAAATCAATATCATTTAACCACATTGTTTACCACAATGCAATTATGTTAGAAATCAATAACAAAAGACAGTTTATCAAAAGAAAATACACCTGAAAATGTAAAAAGAATCTTATAAATAAATAACTCCTTGGAAAAAAATTCTAATGAAAATGTGAAAACATTTATAATTGACTAAGTGTAAAAACTACAGATCAAACTTGTGAGAAGCTAAAGAATTACTAAAAAGAAGTTTTATAGCCTTAAAGACTTCATTAGAAAACAATTATGAGATAGGCATCTGATGTAAAAGGCTATAATTTAAGAAATTTTTAAAAAATCCACATAAACCCAAAAAGGAATTATATGATAGAGCAAAAATAATGAAATAGAAAACAAAAGTAAATCATAGAAAATGAATAAAACAAAAAATGTGTTCTTTGAAGATACTAATACAAAACAAATTTATGGTAAAATTAATATATGGAGGAGAGTACAAGTATTCAATATTAGGAATAAAAAAGGAGAAACCACAGAATCAGCAGAGATTTAAAATAATGAGAATATACCATTGATACTTTTATGCCAATAAATTTTTAAGTTTAGCTAAAACTTACGCATTTTCAAAACTCTAACTTTTTTTTTTAATATATTTTATTGATTTATTGCAGAGCGGAAGGGAGAGGGATAGAAAGTCAGAAACATCGATGAGAGAGAGACATGGATCAGCCGCCTCCTGCACGCCCCCTCCTGGGGATGTGCCCGCAGCCAAGGTACATGCCCTTGCCGGAATCGAACCCGGGACCCTTCAGTCCGCAGTCCGACGCTCTATCCACTGAGCCAAACGGGTCTCGGCTCAAAACTCTAACTTTTAAAATCAGTTTCCAAAGGAACTAAAAAGCCTAAACTATACTTTATAATTATCTATTAAAGAATTTGAATCAATAGTTTAAAATCTTCCCACAAATAAAATGCCAGACATGATAATTTTACAGTTCACTCTAACCAATCTCCTAAGGAACAGGTCAATTATTCCATAGACTGGAAAAAGAAGAAATTATTCCTACATTATTTTGTGAGATTATTATAACCTTGATATTAAAACAAACCAAGGAAAATATAAGAAAAAAATAAGAGAGACAGAAAGAGAAAAAGAAAGAAAAGATGAGAGAGATGAGAGATAAATCCAATAAAAGATATGTAAAAGTTGTCTATGGATAATCCTATCTAATAAAAGAGTAATATGCAAATTTGACCATACCTTCACCACACCCACAAACCACGCCCACAGCCACGTCTACCAGCCAATCAGGAGCAAATTATGCAAACAAACCCCAACCAAGATGGCTGTCGCCACTGAAAGAGGAGGAAGGCTTGGCTTTCCTTGGCAACAGAGAACATCAGTTGGACATCTCTTGAGGGGTCCCAGATTGGAGAGGGTGCAGGCTGGGCTAAGGGACATTACCCACCCCACCCCCTGTGCATGAATTTCGTGCACTGGGCCTCTAGTTATATAATAATATTGAAAGTCGTTAAAGAAGATGCCTTTATACAATGTCATATATAAGAAGATCAAATGTTTTAAAGATTCCAGTTCTCCCAAAATTGATCTATAGATTCAATTAAATTTCAAACCAAATTCCAAAATTAATACTCTCATTCTAAAATTGATATAGAAGAGTAATAATCATGACAAATTGCCAAGGCATTTTTAAAAACCAACAGAGCAGAATGATTTGCTCTATTAGAATTTCAAGATTCTAAAACTAGAATTATTAAAAGAATATGCATTGGTGTATATATAGCCAAATACACAAAAAGAACAAAAAGGAGAACTCCAAAATAGACCAATATATTTGGAAACTTGGTATATGATTAAGGTGGCCATGAATATTATTAGGAAAGGAAGTACTATTCAATCCCTATCTACATGTAAAAATAATTCAATGTGAATTAAAGGTGAAAAACTTTAAAACTTTTAGAAAAAGTGTTAAAAAAAGAAAATATTTGACTTTCTTTTTAGTTGGTGGAAATCAGCCAAAACCATCATTTGCCACCAACTATTTGGATGCCTATTATCTACACTATTGCATGTCCAGAGAGAAGATGGATATAGATTTTGTAATTCTATCATCCAATCTAACCTTGAAAACCACTGAGTAAAAGGCAATGATAAATTGCCATTCTTTTTGAGATGAAATTTGCTTTGGGTCACCATCAAAACCTATTATATGTTATAAAGAAATTACAGTATGATCTGTGTATGAGAATTTGGCTTTGGGAGAGTTCTTCCTTTCATACACTCTACCAGCAAAAGGCTGCTAATTTCTGGAGTCAGAAGTTAAAATCAGCTTGACCTAAGGTCAAACCAGTTGTCAGTCATGTCAGTTAGTAAATTGTGCTACCTCCTAGAACTTTGGCTTAAACATTCTTATTCTTGCTTTTATCTTTTTGAATGTCATAACCTCACCAAGGACAATTTGGAATTGCTGTGGCAACCAAAACTATTCCTTCAAGTGGTTTTTCTACAGCCATGGGAGTGAGCTGCTCAGATCTCCCCTTAAGAAAGAACAGATGGAAGGAATGCAGTCAGCAGACCTGCCCCACTTTCAGAATCCACCACATTTATGTCAAGGCCATGCCTGTGCTAGGTAAGTTCTAGCTAATACTTTAGCAGAGGTCCTGCATCTGGGAAATTCCTGCCCAACATAGGACTCCACTAACAGGAAATCTTTACTCTGAGATTCACCCATTGCCTTGGTGATACTATTAGAGCTGTACTTCGGGCTGAGGTTTTTTATATCAGATTTCTCCACCTCTCCTCCCTCCTTGTACAGGTTTCAAACTTACACTGTGGTCTCAGGGCTCTGTATTCCTGCTCTCCCTTATACGTTTTAAGAAAATTTCCTCAATATTTTTCACATCTAATTCAGTTTTGCTGTCTGCTTCTCAGAAGACCCAAAATGAAATGGGTGCCTTAGAACAAAAGGAAAGAAACCCTTGTGAGGAAATTCTCTGCTTTGGCTGACTAAAAGGCATGCCACTTTAACATGAAAGATGATACTCCTTTGGGAATTAATAAGTATAAGCTTTTATTCATGTGATACTCATGGAATTATCAAGGCCCTGAGTTGTTTAAACCAGCTGTAGCTTCACTCTAATAACATCTAATGAATATAAGCATATCTAATATAAATTAGAAGTAAATTAGATTACAAGGTCTCTTAAAACATAATGAAGCAAATTTTGTTTTGACTTTTAGGAGGTAACATTATATTGAATACTTATATAAATTTGGAAAATAAAATTGAGTTTCCCAAAGAAATAAATTTAACTCCTAATTTTTAGTTTATTTTGGCTTCTCTAAAGAAAAAAATTACTATTTCTATTATAGCTCTAAAAAATATTAAAAACTTTATCTGAATGAGAAACCAAGATGGCGGCATAGGTAAACACCTAAACTGCTGCCTCCCACAACAATTTCAAAACTACAACTAAAAGACAAAATGGACACTATCCAGACCACAGGAAAGCTGGCTGAGTGGAAATTCTACAACTAGGAGGGAAGAGAAAAGCATATTAAAACTCAGAGGAGCTGCAAAAGGCTGAGGTATGGAGACATGCAAGCACGGAGGGGACGGGCAGCTGGGTGTGTGGCTGGCTTTCTCAAGCAGGAGAGAGACAGAAGCTCCCGACTGCACTGAATCCCAGTTCCAGGTGAGACTCTGGGAATCCAGACTCATTCAAGGGGAATCTGGACTATCAGGAAAAGAGAAAAGCACTCTGAAATTCAGGGGAGCTGCAGAAAGCAGAGGTCCGAAGGTGCACGTGAGCAGAGGGGACTGACTGCTATGTGCACTACTGTCTTTCTTAAGCAGGAGGAAGACAGAAGCTCCCACCTGCGCTGAACTTCAGGTGAGTTCTAGGACCCCAGACTCATTTGGTGAGAAATTGGACAGTCTGGCAGCGGCTAAATCTCAAGGGATGTTTTCTCTCAGAGCTGCTTGAAGTGATTACTGAGGGACACTGAGACCCAGAAGCCTCATATGGCAGGGTTGATGGGAAGCGAAGGCTGTCTGCTCTGCCCTGAGACTCCACCCCATCCAAGCTGAGCACAGAGGATTTTGCAATTTTGCAAGTCTTGCCTCATAAGGGTGTCTCCAGCACAGAAGTTCTCCCAGCATAGACACAGCTAATCTTCACAGCCAACTGGCCTGGAGGTCAATTCCTTCCAGTGATACAAACAACAATCAAGACTTAACAACAACAAGGCTGTCACACAGTCCACAAAGGGGTGCACAAAGAGCATCCACCTCAGGTAACTGGGGAGGTTGAGCCACTGGGCTCTATAGGACACCTAGCATACAAAGCTACTCTACCAATTCAGGGAAGCAGCAAAAATGCAGAGACAAAGAAACGGATCACAAAAGAAAGAAATGGAGGAAAGCAGATGACTGGATATAGAGTTCAAAACCATAATTGTAAGGTTTTGCAAGAATTTCCTAGAAAAGGCCAATAAATTTTTAGTGAGACCCTCAAGGATATGAAAAAGGACCAACTAGAAATTAAACATACACTGACTGAAATAAAAAATATTATACAGAGACCTAACAGCAGACTAGAGGAACACAAGAATCAAGTCAAAGATTTGAAATACAAAGAAACAAAAAATACTCAACCAGAAAAGAAAAAAGAAAAAAAAATCCAAACATTTGAAGGTAGTGTAAGGAGCCTGTGGGACAACTTCAAGCCTACCAAAATCAGAATTATGAGGGTGCCAGAAGAAGAGAGAGAGCAAGATACTGAAAATCTATTTGAAAAAATAATGACTGAAAACTTCCCCCACTTACTGAAAGAAAAAGACCTACAAGTCTAGGAAGCACACAGAACTCAAAACAAAAGGAATCCAAAAAGGACCATACCAAGACACATCATAATTAAAATGCCAAGAGCAAAAGACAAAGAGAGAATATTAAAAGCAGCAAGAGAAAAAACAGTTAATTACCTACAAGGAAGCACCCATACGATTGTCAGCGGATTTCTCAACAGAAACGATGCAGGCCAGAAGGGAGTGGCAAGAAATATTCAAAGTGATGAATAGCAAGAACCTATAGCCAAGATTACTCTACCCAGCAAAGCTATCGTTCAGAATTGAAGGGCAGATAAAGAGCTTCACAGATAAGGAAAAGCTAAAGGAGTTCATCACCACCAAACCAGTATTATATGCAATGCTGAAAGGTATTCTTCAAGAAGAGAAGAAGAAGAAAAGGTAAAGATAAAAATTATGAATCATTAAATACACATTTATCAAAAAGTGAATCTAAAAATCAAGTGAATAAAAAAATCTGATGAACAGAATAAACTGGTGAATATAATAGAATCAGGGGCATAGAAAGGAAGTAGACTGACAATTCTCGGGGAGAAAATGGTCTGGGGGGTGTGGGAAGAGACTGGACAAAAATTGCACACCTATGGATGAGGACAGTGGCGAGGGATAAGGGCAGAAGGTGGGGTGGGAACAGGTGGAGGGGAGCTACTGGGGGAAAAAGAGGAACAATTGTAATAATCTGAATAATAAAGATTAAATTTTTTAAAAATTTATGTGTAAATTAAGTTAATGGCCTTTGTTACTAGGTTACAAGAAAGAGCTTTTTAACATGATTTAAAGAATTATTAAAATTTGGTTTATAAATTCAAATATATCTTAATTTTATTCCAAAAAGTAACAGTCTGATCAGGATGCTTTGTAAAACTTAGACTAACTTAACAATTTTAATTTAAAACTAACTCCATGTCTCCTGTTTATACCACCTATAAGAAACAATGAAAGTGCAATATCCTGGATTTTGCAAGAAAAATTTATTTTCACATGACTAAAATTTTCTAAATTTCCAATATTGGTTTTATGAGTCAAAATTACCATTGCTCTCATAAATTAATATTATAAAATATGTTTAATTAAATGAAGTTGTAATAATAGATGTCTTTTAAAAGTGTTATGCTATTGAAATTTTTTACTCTGTTTGAACTCAATCCTATAATTTCCATATTCATGTTAATTTCAAATCTTGAATTAATATTCATTTTTTAATTGATAAGTAACATTTGAATACTTGAACAATATAATTTTCATTTAACTATATTCTCTTTTCTACATATTACTCAAGTAGACATCAGTTAATATGTCAAAAATGAATGCCCAAATATCTTTGAGTTTTATTAATATTCATGTCCATTTTTGAAGAAACGTAAAAGAATGGGTGTGTTAGTAAAGAGACATATGTTCAAGACAATCTATGTGCTTTTGTTTATGAAGGAAAAGGAAAGAATAGTTTTGTCTTAAAAAAAAAACTGGCTGGTTGTACCAGAGCATGAGAGCAGATCACAAAAATGAAAAAAATGAACTTCATTTGCCTGGATTTCAAATACCTATAAGTAATAAAGCATTAAGAAATAAGTAAAATGTATAAAAACATGGGGAAAGTATGTTAAATGTAATAGATTTATAAATTTAAAAAGTACTGGAAATTATTTTTACTGCAAATCATTAGAAGGATGATTTGAATTTTCCTGATGTTGAAATGGTCAAGTGAGTCTGTGGCCAGATAACACAGGTCCCTTTTGTCACCACAATATTTAACTATATATTTTTATATACTCTTGAATTACTTTTGAAAAAGTTTCTTAGCCATAACCGGTTTGGCTCAGTGGATAGAGCATCGGCCTATGAACTGAAGGGTCCCAGGTTCAATTCTGGTCAAGGGCATGTACCTTGGTTGTGGGCACATCCCCAGTGGGGTGCGTGCAGGAGGCAGCTGATCAACTCTCTATCCCTCTCCCTTCCCCTCAGTAAAAATCAATAAAATATATTTTTTTAAAGTTTCTTAATTTTGGAAAAGAAGATTAAGTTCCTAATAATTATCATTACTTACTGCTATTTTTTAATTAAGTACATATGCATTTGTAGTTGTCAAATCTTCCTGAAGAATTAACCCTATTTACCAGTATAAAGTGACCTGACCAGTAATAGGCCTTGTCTTGATGTCTATGTTGTCAGATATAAATACCATTTCAGCTTTATTTTCTTTGTTGTTTGCATAATATATCATCTTCCATAATTTTTCTTTTAATTTACATTTGTCTTTGTATTTAAAGTATGTCTTTTGTAGACAGAATATATTTGGCTTTTACTTATTTTAATCTACCACAACAATCTCTATCTTTGGATTGGAATATTTAGTGCGTTTGTGCTTAACATAATTATTGGTTGCATTTAGGTCTGCGATTTTGCTATTTGTCTCATTTATTTATTTATCATTTTTTTAATCCTCATCCAAGGATATGTTTTTATTGATTTTTTTTTTTTTTTTTTTTGGAGAGAGAGAGAAAGAGAGATAAACATTGATATGAGAGAGGAATACTGATTGGTTGCCTCCTCTATGTGTTCTGACTGGAAATCAAGCCCATAACCTTTTGGTATATGGGACAATTCTCCAACCAACTGAACTGCCCAGCCAGAGTTGTCTTACTTATTTTTTGTTTCTCTGTTCCTCCTTTCCTGCATTTTGTTGTGTCAACCAAATATTTTTTAGTGTTTCATTTATTTCTATTGTCTTTCTAGCTATATTAATTTTCATTACTTTTAGTGGTTATCCCATTATGTTTAGAACTATAATTTATCCCATTATGTTTAGAGCTAATATTAAATTAGTTCATATAATTTAGAAACTTTGCAACAGTATTTTTCTATTTATGTCCTCCATACTTAGTGCAATTGTTGTCATATACAATTACACATTTTATAAACAGAACAATACAGTGTAATAACTTTTGCTTTAAATAGTTACATATCTTTTAAAATATATTAAATAACATATACAATGATATACATATAGTGAGGCAAAAGTAGATTTACAGTTATGAGTACACAAAACAGTTTATTCTTGCATTACTATTTATCAATTACTAGAGGCCCAGTGCACGAAATCTGTGCACGGGGGTGGGGGGGTGGGGGGAGGTTGTCCCTCAGTCCAGCCAGCACCCTTTCCAATCTGGGATCCCTCTCACAATCCAGGACTGCTGGCTCCCAACTGCTCACCTGCCTACCTTCCTGATTGCCCCTAACTGCTTCTGCCTGCCAGCCTGATCATCCCCTAACCACTCCCCTGCCAGCCTGATTAATGCCTAACTGCTCCCCTGCCAGCTCCCCTGTCAGCCTGTTTGCCCATAACTGCTCTCTCCTGCAGGCCTAGTCACCTCTAACTGCCCTTCCCTACAGGCTTGATTGCCCCCAACTGCCCTCCCTTGCAGGCCTGGTCCCTCCCAACTGCCCTCCCCTGCTGGTCTGATTGCCCATAACTGCCCTCCCTTGAAGCCTGGTCCCTCCCAACTACACTCCCCTGCTGGCCATTTTGTGGTGGCCATCTTGTGTCTACATGGGGACAGGATCTTTGACCACATGGAGGTAGCCATCTTGTGTGTTGGAGTGATGGTCAATCTGCATATTATTCTTTTATTAGATAGGATAGAGGCTTGGTGCATGGGTGGGGGCCCGTTGGTTTGCCCTGAAGGGTGTCCGGGATCAGGGTGGGGTTCCCTTGGGGCCTGGGGGGGCGGCCTGGGAAAGGGGCCTGTGGTGGTTTGCAGGCTGGCCACAACCCCTATCGACCCAAGCGGAAGCCCTGGTATCTGGGATTTATTTATCTTCTACAAATGAAACTTTGTAGCCTGGAGCAGAGCCAAGCCTTCTGCTTGCTCTGTGGTGGCAGCCATTTTTGTTGGAACTTATTTATCTTCTCTAATTGAAACTTTGTAGTCTGGAGTGGAGGCCTGGGCTGACTAGGGTGTACACAAAGCTTGGCTTCCTCCATTTGCTGGGAAAACCCAAGCCTTTCTCCTGCTCTCTCTGTGGCCACAGCCATCTTAGTTGGGTTAATTTGCATACTTGCTCCTGATTGGCTTGTGGGTGTAACTGAGTGATGGTTAATTTGCATATTACTCTTTTATTATATAGGAGGATGTATTATGTTCTATATGAACAATTATAAACTTACTTTTGCCACACCTGCATATATATGCATTTTTCATTTCTTTACCACTTCCTATAGATTTGGTGTTATTTCTCTTTATCCTGAAAAACTTCCTCTAGTGTTTATGGCACACCTATGCTCGCAATAAATTCTCTGTTTTTGTTTATATGAAAACTAGAGACCTGATGCATGAAATCCCTGCAAGAGTAGACCTTCTTTCCTCCAGCTGCCAGCACCAGCTTCCCTCTGGTATTCAGAAACCAGGCTGGCTTCCCTCCTGCTGCCCGCAGGCACCCAGGACCTGGACTTCCATCCCGCCCCAGCTTCATCTGGAAGGACATCCAGAAGGACATCTGGTCTAATTAGCATATTGCCCTTTTATTATTATTGATGTCCTTATTTCACCTTTTTTAACTCAGTCCATATATATATATATATATAGTTTAAATTAAAAATATTTTTTTATTGATTTCAGAGAGGAAGTGAGAGGCAGAGAGAGATAGAAACATCAATGATGAGTGAGAATCATTGATCAGCTGCCTCCTGCACTCTTCCCTACTGGGGATCGAGCCTGCAATCCGGTCAAGTGCCCTGACTGGGAATTGAACCAACCTCCTGGTTCATAGGTCAATGATCAACCATTGAACCACACTGTCCTAGCTTACCTTTATTTTTAAACAATAGTTTCATTGGATGTGTAATTCTTTTTTTTTTTACCTTTATTGTTCAGTTTATTAATTACATTTTCCTCCAATAGCTCCCCTCCACCCAGTACCCATTCCACTCTACGCCCTTACTTCCCCTCCCCTGTCCTCTCCCATAGTTGCATGATTTTTGTCCATTGTACTTTCCGCACCCTTTTTCTCACCAAGCATTATCAGTCCATTCCCTCTCTATGTCCATGATTTTGTTCTATTCCTCATTTTATCCTGATCATCAGGTTGTTAATTCACTTGATTTTTAGATTCATTTGTTGATAGATGTGTACTTGTTGTTCATAATGTACATTTTTACCTTTTTCTTCTTCCTCTTCTTAAACAATACCTTTCAGCATTTCATATAGTGTTGGTTTGGCGGTGATGAACTCCTTTAGCTTTTTCTTATCTGCGAAGCACTTTATCTGACCTTCAATTCTGAATGACAGCTTTGCTGGATAGAGTAATCTTGGTTGTAGATTCTTGCTATTCATTACTTTGAATATTTCTTGCCACTCCCATCTGGCCTGCATCGTTTCTGTTGAGAAATCTGCTGACAATCGTATGGGTGCTCCCTTATAGGTAACTAACTGTTTTTCTCTTGCTGCTTTTAATATTCTCTCTTTATCTTTTGCTCTTGGTCTTGGTTGTAGATTCTTGCTGTTCATCACTTTTGAATATTTCTTGCCACTCCCGTCTGGCCTGCATCGTTTCTGTTGAGAAATCCGCTGACAATCGTATGGGTGTTCCCTTATAGGTAACCAACTGTTTCTCTCTTGCTGCTTTTAATATTCTCTCTTTGTCTTTTTGCTCTTGGCATTTTAATTATGATGTGCCTTGGTGTGGTCCTCTTTAGGGTTCCTATATATTGGGGTTCGGTGCACTTCTTGGACTCCTAAGTCAATTTCTTTTCACAGGTGTGGGAAGTGTTTCAGTCACTATTTCTTCAAATAGGTTTTCATTGTCTTGGCCTCTCGCTTTTTCTGGCACCCTATAATTCGGATGTTGGTATGCTTGAGGTTGTCCCAAAGGCCCCTTACACTATCTTCAATTTTTGGATTCTTTTGGTTTCTTGCTTTTTCAGCTGAGTGGATTTTACTCTTTGTATTTCAAATCTTTAACTTGGTTCTTGGGGTGCTCCAGGGCACTTTCAGGTCTTTGTATAATATTTTTTGTTTCAGTCAGTGTATGCTTAATTTCTGGTTGGTCCTTTTTCATATCCTTGAGAGTCTGCTTTATATCCTTGAGGGTTTCTTTCATTTCCTTGTAGGACTCATTCATTTCCACGTTGGTCTTAATAATTTCTTTGCAGCTCTCGTTTATATCCTGGAGGGTGTTGTTCATTTTCTTGTGGACTCACTCATTTCCTTTGTGGTCTTGCTTATTTCCTTATAGGCTCGATCTTTTGTATGGAACCTCTTAAAAAACCCTATAACCGTGGTTCTGAATTCCCATGTCCAGTCGTTTTTTTTCCTCCATTTCTTTCACATCTGATTTCTTTCATGTCTCTGCATGGTGGTGCTTCCCTGAGTTGGTCAATTAGCTTTGTGTGGGTAGACGTGCTACAAGGGACAGTGGCTCAGCCTCCCCGGTTACTGAGGTGGATATGGGCCTGCACAGTCTTGCTGAAGTTAAGCTCAGTTAATCGTTTGTTAGCACTTGGAGGGTTGACCTCCAGGCCAATTGCCTGTGAAGCTCAGCTGTGCTCAGGTTGGGTGGGCGGAGACTCCGGGCCAAGCAGACAGCGTCAGCTCCGCCCTCCTGCGGCCCCAGGGACTCTGTGCCGGGGGCAATGGCCGCCAGCACCTCTGAGAGAGAGCCGCTGTGGAGCTCTACGGCTGCGGTTGCCGGGGACTTTCCTAAACTGAGTCTGCCTGCGCAATGTCTCACCCAGGATCGTAAAACAAAGCAGTCTGACGGTTTTCCGAATGAGGGCAAGTCGCGGTGCGCTCTCTGCGCGGTCACGCAGTGAGCTGTTCGCGCGTGCTGCCCTTCTCCACAAGCCGGGAGACCCGGCAGCACCTGAGCTTCGGCGTGCCCCCTCCCACTGTCCCAGTTTTCACCCCGTGTGATAGTGGGTTCTCTGGACTTCGCCCGAGCAAGCTGGAGAAACAGTCCAGTGGGAAGCCCCTTTATCTCCCATTTTAATTATGATGTGCCTTGGTGTGGTCCTCTTTAGATTCCTATATTTTGGGGTTCTGTGCACTTCTTGGGTTTTCAAGTCAATTTCTTTCACCAGGTGGGGGAAGTTTTCAGTCACTACTTCTTCTAGTAGGTTTTCATTATCTTGCTCTCTTTTTCCGGCACCCCAATAATTCTGATGTTGGTATGCTTGAGGTTGTCCCAGAGGCCCCTTATACTATCTTCAATTTTTTGGACTCTTTTGGCTTCTTGCTTTTCCAGCTGAGTGGATTTTGCTTTTTTGTATTTCAAATCTTTGACTTGGTTTTTGCGGTCGTCTGGACTGCCTTTAGGTCTTTGTATAATATTTTTTGTTTCAGTCAGTGTATGCTTCATTTCTAGTTGGTCTTTTTTCATACCCTCGTAAGCGTTGTTCATTTCTTTGTAAGTGTTATTTATTTCAGCATAGTTCTCATTAAGATTCTCGGCCTTTTCTAGTAGCCTCTTCATAAACCTAATTACTGTGGTTTTGAACTCTATGTCTAGTCGTCTTTTTTCCTCCATTTCTTTCACAGCTGAGTTCTTTCCTTTTCTCTGCATTGTGGTTGCTTTCCTGAGTTGGTCCCTTAGCGGTGTGTGATAGGTATCCTCTAAGGAACAGTGGCTCAGCTTCCTTATGCAGCGCCTGGCGTCAGGCTTAGGTCCGCCCTACTTGGCACACAGCTTCAGCGTCTAATGGGCGTGCGGCGTCAGGCTTAGGTCCGCCCTTCCTGGTGCACCGCTTCAGGTCTATGGGGCTCGAGGCGTCAGCTTATCTGTGCGGCTCATGGGTCTCGGTGTTGGGTGGCAATGTAAATCCACCGCTGACTCCCCATTGCCAGACAACTCTGCCTCTCCCCAAATGAGTCTGCACAGCCAAAGTCTCACTCAGGGTTGTAAAACAAAGCAGTATGGTGGTCTCCGAGCAAGTGAGCGAGCGAGTCGCGCGTTCTCTGCCCAGTTGCACACTCCAATTTACTCGTGCACTCTCCCCAAACACACAGACCTCAGCCGCGCCCGGGATCCTCTTTTCCCCGACCTGGGAGCTCGCCTGGAACTGGGGGGTCGGTGCTGTGGGAGGCCTCCGCCCTCCCCGGTGGAGAAAACCAGCCAGGCTTGCTGTCTGCCACCCGTCCCTCACTGCTCGCTCGTGCTCCGAACCTCAATGCTGTGTACCGCTGCTCCCGAGTCACCGCTGCATCCCACCTCTACTTTTATGTGTGGAATTTTCACTCAGCCAGCTCTGGTGATTCTGGACGTAGTTTGTTCTTTTGTTAAGTTGTTGTTTCAGAATTGTTGCGTGGACAGCTAGATAGGTGCTCACCTATGCCGCCATCTTAGTTCTAATCTCTGTGCATACCTGGAGGTGTAATTCTTAATTAGTAGCTTTTTTTTCAGTATTTTGAATATGTTATTCTATCTTCTGGCCTCTATTCATTCCATTTTCATTAAAATGATTTTTTAATTTTTAATGTGTTTTTCTTTGATTATTGGAATATGTTTATAATTGCTGCTTTGGTGTCCATTAAATTTTATCATTGGTTCTTATTAGAGATAATTTCTATTTACTGAGTTTTTTCCTTAGTATGCACTACACTTTCCTACTTCTTTGTATTTCCATAATTTTGGTTGAAAACTGGACATTGTAAACAATACATTCTAGCAACTGTGGATTTATTGGAGTTTAGAAGTTATTGTATTTTTCACTTTTAAACATTATTTTAAATTATTGGGGTGGCATTGCTTAATAAGATCATATAGGTTTCAACTATACATTTCTATGATACATGATCTGCATATCTCATTGTGTGCCCACTACCCAAGATCAAATCATCTTCTGTCATCATTTATTTGATTCCCTTTACCCTTTACTACCACCCCAACACCCTTCCCTATGGTAACCACCACACTATTGTCTGGGTCTTTGAGTTTCAGTTTTATACCTCACATATGATTGAAATCAATTAGATACATTTACAAGAAAAGGACTACCTTATATATAAAACTTTCTTTTTCATAAACCTAATGGTAACCACATACAAAAAAAACCCCAAAACCAAGACATATGACTTTTTAAAAAAGAGGAAACAGAAAAAAATAAATATGTGGTTGTTTGGGTTTTTTGTTTGTTTGTTTTTTCAATTAACATGCCTGGACTCAAACTGCAAATTGCACTGCAATTGATCTATCTCTGTTCAGTTTTTATGGCTTCCTTCTAATGCATTCTTGCTTGGCCTTCTTGGGACCTCTTCTGAACCTATGTAATTTGGAAAACCAGAGATAGAAATGAACAAGTTCTCTCCTATCAAGCTCAAAGTTTATGGAAAAAAACAAAAAAGCAGACAATATCAATATAATGTGACTAATTGAGTAATGAAAATATGCACAGGGCACACTAGTAGTACAGAGCAGGAAGTAATTAACTCTGAGAGGAACCAGTAATCCAGGAAGACTTCATGGAAGAGTGATTTGTAGGTTGGGTGTTGAAAGATAGTAATTTACAGGTGGATGCAGAAAGAGAACATTTCAGATAGAGGGATGTGCAAGGGTAGATGAGTATGACTCATCATGACATGTTCTAAAAATGGCAGACCATCTGATATAGTTTTAACACAAAACATTAGGGAAAATAAAGCTGGGAATGTAAGTAGGATGTAGATTATAAACAGTCTGTATACCAAGTTAAGGAATAAATATTTGACTGTACTATTGATGATGAGCAATTGGATGATCTTAAGCTATGTTTAAGGGTGCATTAGGGCAGCCCAGGTAGGAAATAATAATGGCATGGTCTAGACTGTAGTTGTGAAAGTAAGTGAACAGCATTGAAAAATGAGGCAAAGTTGATAGAGCTTGGGGAGAGGAATAAAGAATGACACTGAAGATATCTGCTTAGGCAACCAAATAGAGGACAGTGTCATTATCCAAGATAGGACATGCAGGAGGAACAGAGGTTTGAGGTCGGGAGAAGAGCAGATAATGTGTTTAGCTTTTGATGTACTGAGGTCAAGGTGCTGGGGTAAATCTGAAGAGATGTCTGGCAGGCCGCTCAATATACAGTGAGCAGCATGCTCTGGGAAAGAAATGTGTGAATGAGAGAGTTCACAGACTGAGAAAAGAGGTGGACTGAGAACAACATGCTGCTAAGAGTGGACCAAAAAGGTGATTGACAAGAGAGGAAAGAGGAGTTGATGGTAATAAAGTCATAAAACTAGAGGAAGTAGTGGTCTCCCATTACAGACCAATGCTCTGGAATCTTGAGAAGGGCTGGCCTCTCCTACATCTTTTCCATTACTGGCCCCTCTAAGTCTTGCTCCTAATCCAGACTGTATGTCAGACCTCTGCCCTTACTAATTAATTGGAAAATATCTATTAAATACATTATCCTTGGAAGTGTTATATAGTCTTGCTAGAGACTTTGGTCCTGTTGTAAATCAATTGCACTTCTTTAAGCTTAGCACAACAGACCTCTGATAACTTCACCCCATCCATCAAATGTCATCCATGAGGTATTGGTGATGAAGACCCGCAGTCTCAGGGTCAAGCTCATTAGCCAGAGCCTCCTTGGGTTTCATTCTCTATGGACTTCCCTTATTAGCCTTTACCATGCAGTCCAGTAGCCCAGGACCCAAGAAAAGAAGAGGGTATGTATAGGAGAGGATTACCATCTAAAATCCCCTGCAGATCTCAGGAACCAGAGAATGCAGGGATATTCCTGCCTTAAGAAACACATTCAAGCACACACACAAAATAACAACAACAACATGGGAAGCACATTTATAGAGAGAAGGTGAAGAACAAACTGGATATGGATTCAGACAAATGTCCTTTAAGAATTCAGAATTCACATACACTGGTAATTACAAATTATATAACCTCCAAACTAAAAAGAGATATGTTTTCTAAGAGACAAATGAGTTACTAACTAACTATGGAAGATTAAATGTGAAGCCATATTATCTTTCTTAAATTTCAGAAAACATAGTCATCAATTACAACTAACTAAGCAGGAGAATTTAGGTAAAGATCTAAATCTTCCTGAACTGGAGACAAAATAGATTTTGAAGCAGGAACAACAGAGAAGAGTTGAGAAGAGGGTAGAGAAGAGGAGGGTGGAGATGATGGTGCAGGGAATGAAAGCAGGAACCTGATCGAGTTTTAGAGAGACTTGCAGCTTTTATGAAAATTTAGAGTATCTAAGGACAGAGAAGATTTTCTCTGCTCTCCAGCTTTATTGAGGTGCAATGGACAAAAAACATTGTATGTATTTAAAGTGTACAATGTGATGATTTGATATATGTACATATTGTAAAATGATTACCACATACAAATTAATTAACACATCCATCATCTCACATGATTACTTTTCTTTTTTTTCTCTTTTGGTGAGCACACTTATCTACACTTAGCAAATTTCAAGTACACAATACAGTATTGTCAACAACAGTCATCATGCTGAATATTAGATTAACAAAGACAACCCATTTATCTCTTTCTAACCTTTCTATAAGGTAATATTACAAATTTTGGCTGACTGTGCATTATTATGCTGATATTAATATTATAAATTGTTAAGAAATGTTATTTCTTTTCTTTTTATACAACTGTCTGTTTTTTTCCTTTGTCTTAGTTTTCTATGTACCATCACTAATTCATCTCAGTAGACTGAGACAGCCCTAGAACTTCAGCAATACCTCTCTTTCCCATCTCTCCTGAAGTCTAATTTGAGTTATTTTCTCTCACAGTCATCATCATGAGACCATCATTTTAAAAATTCCTCTCATGCCAAGACCGGTTTGGCTCAGTGGATAGAGCATTGGACTGCGGACTGAAGGGTCCCTGGTTCGATTCCGGCGAGGGCATGTACCTTGGCTGTGGGCACATCCCCAGAAGGGGGCGTGCAAGAGGCAGCTGATCCATGTTTCTCTCTCATCGATGTTTCTGACTTTCTATCCCTCTCCCTTCTGCTCTGTAAAAAAATCAATAAAATATATTTTTAAATAAATAAATAATAAAAATAAAAATTCCTCTCATCTCTCTCCTAAGTTGATTCTCACTTTCTCGAAGCTCACATCTTTGACTTTCTTGGTCCTGTCTCCCATTTTGGAAGAGCCCATTCTCCAGTGGCTTCTTTGAAGTGGCATGGAGACCTGAACGCTGAGGGGGGAAAAAATTGTTCGACTCTCACACTTCTGAAAATTTGGCTAAGTATAGGAATTTAGATTGGAAAACATTTTGCTCTACTGTTTTTTAGGTTATATTGATGCTGCTGAGAAGTAATCTTCTGATTTGTGATCCTTTCTACAGGATTCATTTATCTTCTCCAGAAGTTTTTGAGATACTTTGTCTCCAGAGTTTTGAAAATTTATGATAATACAATTTTGTACACACCTTGTATTTTTTTTCCTTCATTACACTAAGTTCT
The DNA here is from genome assembly GCA_027563665.1 of Antrozous pallidus. NCBI lineage: Eukaryota > Metazoa > Chordata > Mammalia > Chiroptera > Vespertilionidae > Antrozous > Antrozous pallidus. The sequence goes on along the minus strand of CM050524.1, from coordinate 31,972,803 downwards.
CAAAGGACTCTTTCAACCTAGAAATGTATGCCCTGTGGTCATAAGAAATTGTTGTGAGTTATTTCTTTGATCATTTCCTCATTTCTGATTTTTCTGCTCTTTCTGTATGACTTTTTCTTTGGATATTGGATTTCTTGGCTTACTCTTCTAATTTCCTTATTTTTTCTTCTATTTTCTTTTCTATTTCCATCCTTTTCCAATGTGTGCTATTTTATCTTCCAAATCCTCTCCTGAAATTTTCACTTGTTTTAATATTTTATTTCCAATAACTTTTTTCTCTCTGAATTCCTTTTTATAAGCTTCCTGTCCTTTTCTAGTGTCCTAAATACAATATCTCCCTTATATTTCTGAGTATATTCAGCCATATGGTTTCATTGTCAGTTTCCTTTGACTCACTCTGCATTGTCACCATGTTCTTTTTCTGTTTCTTGATTTTGGTCTTCCCGTTTCAAGTGAAAGGTTTTCCTCAAATGTCTGATGATCCTTTGCCATGTTCTCATATTCAAGAATGAGGCACTGAAATGCTGATGAGGGGCCGTGTGTGAGTGGCTGAGCTTGTCCGGGGGCAGGACGCCCAGTCGTCAATGTCTGTGCATCTTTTCTCCCAAGCAGGTTGCTCTCCTCTAGTCTCTGGCTGAAGCAAAAATCCTGGCTGCAAGTGTTCTTGGAGTCGATGTCAGAACAATTGGAGCCTTGGGGCCTAATACAACCTTCTCCCTGCCTCTGTCATGTACCTGAAGTCCCTATGTCTAGAGCCCTGAAGCCTTCCATTTTCAACCATGTGGGGCTGCAAATGTAGAACACTTCTCTCATTGCAGACAGTTCATTTAAGTAATGACTAAACCAATGACTATTAGTAATATTAGAGTTCAACAATCTCACTGCATTGTAACTGTAGAACATTTCCATTCCCCCAATAAAAGATCCTTCTACCCATTTGCCATCACTTCCTATTACCAAACTCAACCCCAGTAAACCACTAACCTATTTTCTGTCACTATTTTGCTTTCTGGACATTTTTAATAAATGGAATCATTCACCGTGTGTGTGTGTGTGTGTGTGTGTGTGTGTGTGTGTGTGTGTGTGTATCTGGCTTCTTCCACTTAACATATTTTTGAGGTTTAAATGTATCAAAATTCTATTAATTATTATTTGAATTAGAGGCCTGATGCACTAGGGTCCCTCATCCTGGCCTGCGCCCTTTTGCAGTCCAGGAGCCCTTGGGGGATGTCCGACTGACGGCTTAGCATTGTAGCAGAAGTGGGAAAGGCTCCTGTCACCATGGCTTTGCTTGCCAGCAGTCAGCCCAGCTTCTGGGTAGCAGTGCTCTCTCTGTGGGAATGCACTGACCACCAGGGAGCAGCTCCTGCATTGAGCGTCTACCCCTGGTAGTCAGAGTGCGCATCATAGCGACCTGTTATTCTGCTTTTCGGTTGATTTGTATATTACCCTTTTATTATATAGGATGAGATTACATTCTATGGATATACTATATTTTGTTTGTCTAGTCTCTGATTAATAGTTGTTTCCAGTATTTGCTTTTGTGCATAATACTGCATATGGGTCTTTTTGTGTATATATAACAGGTTGCAATTACAGTATACTCCCTCCCCATTAATGTTGTGCTTGGCCATATGAGTTACTTTGACCAATGGATTATTAGCAGAAGTGATGGTATGACTTCCCAAGATGAGGTGTCAAGTGGTATGACAAGGGTCCACTCATCTCAAGTTTCTGAAATCTGCCATGAGAAGAACATGCCCCCAGGTAGCTTTTGGTTCCTAAATGAAAGGACACGTAGAAAAAGCATGAACTCACTCCCCAGCTTGTGAAGCTAAATGCATCTGATCTTAGCTGAGTCCAGCATTGGTTCAGCCAATTGCAGACCTATGAGTGAGAAAAATCAAACCTGGGACCCTTCATGAGCAAAACCAGCTGGGGCCTGAGTCTTTATGATACATGTATTTGGGCTTTTCTGTTCTCCCAGGAAGTCCATCTGTCAGTGTGTTTATAGACTTCTGCTTTTCTTGTTTTCTTTCCAATAACTCTAATTTTGTTTCCATATTATTGAGCAGCCAACTTCCAAATCTTCTACTATATGCCAGTCACAGACTGAGTGTTGATATGTTTGCTCTTCTCCATACCTTTGCTAGGTACATGGTTCTTTTCTTAGATGAAAACTGATGCTTAATTCTGTTTTTATTTTAGATGTTTTTTCCTGTGAAATAGTCTGTAAGACTTCTCAACTTGACCAAAATGTTCTATTTCCTGCAGCCTCTACAAAACCCTTTTGAATAACCTCATCTACTCCTCCGTCAATTTCTATTTTATGGATATGGCTTTCCTTTGACACTTCTTTGTGTATAATGTTCTTGGGTATTTTCATAGATTTTCAGCCTCATCCTTTCCTTTTCCTTTTCCCTGACACTCCCTTTTCAAAGACTAACACTTATAACATTTTGTATCCATATGTATGAATTATTTCAACCAAAAAAAAACTTCCTCCACTCTGTATATGCTGTCTTTGGTTATTTGTTTGAGAATTCAAGGGGTTCCCTACTCTTGAAACAAGTTTAAATTGACAAAATCTGGGTCAGGAAAGAGAGGATAATAAAAGTCACTCTTCCCCTCCACTTTACAGCTCTCTTCAGAATTAATTAAAAATTATTAAATGTTAAGCATCAAATAAGCTAGGAATATGGCAAAAGATAGTTAAGAAGCACTCTTTTGAACACTGCAGAAGCTGTGTTAGCACAATAGAAAAGGTAGATGGTTGCTTTGACAATATTTAAGGCAACAATGAGTACTAATTCTATTGACTTTTTTGAAGTTTTCATTCATCTATCCATTCAACATATATTTATTGATATCCTACTATGAGTTAGCAATTATCAAAGTACCTAGCCTATACATTGACATTCAATAAATATCCAGTGAACTGGTCTGAATTGCTTAAGCAATGAGAATGAAAATATGATAAAGATAGGATAGTACTTAGGCTTACAATCTGGAGGATTAAAAACAGGCTTAATATTTACTAGAGAATGTATTAGGTACTGGAAAAATTTAACCTAATTTCCCATTTCATCCTAATAGCTCATACTTTAAAGATAAGAAAAATGGAAAGTAAGTCACTTAGGAATATATTGGGTGAAGTAGCAATAAACACAGTGAACAATGGCTTAAATAAATAGGGATTTATTTTTCTCACATAACAAGAAGTTAGGTGAATTGCTGGAGATGGTACAATAGGCTAAAAATATCAGGATCTACATTTCTCTGGTTCTTTTGGTCTTTCTTTTATTCCAGAGTTTCATGGTCATAAAATGCCATTCAAGTTTAATACATGAATAATGTGAAAAGGAGAAGAATGCTGCTAGGAATTTTTATTCCTTTTAATAGTAAATTAAAGGGCAGATTTAATATCATCTAAAAATTTACTATGCATTATCTTATTTAATTTCTAATTTTTGGAGTACATCTTTTAGAAGTTCTTTTGGTGATGATATGTAGTAGTAAAATGTCTGAGTCCTTGTTGCCTAAAATTTTATTTATTGACCATGCCCACTTGAATTACAGTTGAACTGGGTATAAAAATAAGTTCAAAATTATTTTCTACCAGTATTTCAAAGATACTTCTCTATTATCTTCTTGAATTCAGTGTTGTTAAATAAAAGTCTTGTCATTCAGATTGTAGTTAGTATGTCTTTTATAATTACCTTTTAAATTTCCTGGTTTTCCTTAGTGTTCTGAAGTTTCATACAATGTCCCTAAGTATGGGTTTATTTTTGTTTACCTTGTTCTGCCCTTGATGGGCTATGTAAATTGAAAAACATATGATTATCTCAGGTGTTGGTAAATTTTCAATTATTTTTTTAAATATTGCCTCTCTTCCATTCTCTTTATTTTCTCTTCCTGCAGCTCCTATTATAATGCTTTGTCTATTTATTCCTACTTTTTCTTTACTTTTTTTCATACTTTGTCAAACAGTTTAGTTTAAAGCACACCTGAAATGTATTTGAATAAGAGGAACACAATATATATAGATTGATTGTCAGAAAACAAAGATGAGACAGGATTTACAGAAGAAAATAAAAACACATTTTATAGATAAGTGAGACTTAGTTTTTATGTTTTTGGTAGATGTTTGGCTTATCCTCTGGAGCACACTTACATAGGAATCAGATGAAAAGCTCAAGTTACTTATGGATTTTCCACAAAATCCTGTGATCTAACTCACAGAATGCTTGTGGGATGGTCATGTATGGGTAGTGATTGCTGCCCTTCTGTTGGTTTCTCCACCTTAGGTAAGCTAGGATTGCACCATTCCACTCATTGTAATTCCTTATTTTTCTACAGTTTTCCTCTTTATATCATATTCTGGAAAAATTGCTTAGCTCAACTTTTTGGCTCACTTATTCAGTCTTCATCTCATTCAATATGCTATTCAGATCATAAATTGAGAATTTTTTCAATAGGATAGATGATAGATAGATAGATAGATAGATAGATAGATAGATAGATAGATATAGATAGATAGATAGATAGATAGATAGATAGATAGATAGATAGATAGATATAGAGATAGATAGTTAGAGATAGATAGATAATGGAAACTCTGCGTAGGCTGAGAATCAGGTGCCTTGGTTTCTTTTCATGTGGACCCCAACAAGGAGTACTTAAGCTTCCTCGTGGAGTGATTTTGTTTTAAGAGCCAACATCTGAGAGACTAATGTGAAAGCTGTATTACCTTATATAAATTATCCTTGAAAGTCCCCATAACCATTTTGGCCATAGTTATAAACCTGCCCAAATTTAAGGGGTAGTAATGTAGATTCCAGCTTTCAGTGAAGGTGTGTCAAAGTCACATTATAAACAGAGAATGTGGGATGGAAGATGTTTTTATGGCCAGTTAAAAATACAATCTGTCACACTCTTTTGTGTAGTGACCTTCCTGTTTATTTGTGGGCCACCACTATAGTTTGTCCCCTCTTGCTGGATGGGGCAGTCTTATGACAATGGCAGCCATTTCAGACTCAGAGAGATGTACAAAGCCCAGAGGTCACCTGGGCCCTTAAGCAGCAGTATGGTGGCTTCTGCTTACTGACCGGGTTCCTGTTCTGCTGTTTTCTATTAAGAAAGACTCTCATATCTAGTACACAGTCAGTCCCTTGTGTTTTAAAACTCGGCTATGTATTTCCTTTTAGTGACTTGATGTATGAGTAGAAGATTTCAATGTTTCCTCAACCCATCTTATTGAACATAAGGAACTTTTATTGTCCATATTTTATAGTTAAATAATCTGAAGCTTAGAAGATTTTAGTGATTTGCCTAAGCTTGGAAAATTGAAACTAGTTTGACTCCAGAGTTACTATACTCTACTTTCTATCTTTGAAGTACTACTATAGAGAAATGAGACAGATTTCATCAACCATACATATAAATCAACCCCATTCTCATAATTATACCCCAGTCATATATGAAGTATTTTAGAATCATTGGTAGAGATGACTTTTGAAACTTTGACAGCTTGATTTCAAAATATATCTTATATTTCAAAATATATATCTTGCCATTTTATATAAAATCTTAGCAGAAAACAAAGCATATAATTTTATAACTTGTAACTGGCACTTAGGTAGCAGAATCATAGGCAACTTTCAAAATAATATTTTATCATAAATCTAAAATTGTGTGCTTAAAACAGGAGCAATTAACTTTGTAACTATCCTTAATAATATTCTTGTATATTTTTCAGCAGTCTCTAGTGACTCATAGGAGCTGGCTTCTTGCCCTCAAGCCAAGAAGCATGGACCTGGTCAGGATACTGCACCAGAACTAACCCTGAGGTAGTTGGACCATCATGGCTGCCCTGAAATACACATCATAGTTGTATCATTATTATTTTTGGATAACTAATTTATCTAAAACACATTGTCTTAATACAAATTATATTTCAAATTTTCATTGAGAATTTTTGTTGGACTCTTTTTCACTTTCATATCAAATTTGTGTTGGGGAAACCACAAACAAGTTTCCAATTGTAGGGTGCTACTGGAGAAATCACACTTGCCACACACAGAGGCGGTGTTGACTTAAGTGTTACTCCCGAGATAAAGTAATCCCATTGTTAACTATTTTCCCAAAAGAGAGATGTCAGTTCTAAACAGGGCACAAGGTCAGAAATATGGTAGGACAAAGTAGGTTGATCTCAATTCCATTTACATGGCAATTTTATATTATCAAGAGAGAATCCACCATTTCCAGTTGCAGGTTTTTTGGTTTTTTTTAATCCTCACCTGAGGATACTTGACATTGATTTTTAGAGAAAGTGGAGGAGAGGGGGAGAGACAGAGAGAGAGAGAGACATTGATTGGTTGCCTCCTGCACACTCCCTGACCAGCACGAGGATCAAGCCTGCAACCAAGGTATGTGCCCTTGACCGGAATCAAACACAAGACCCTTTGGACTGTAGGCAAAGGCTCTAACCAATGAGCAACCAACTAAGACCAGGTACTTCATTTTAAATGGATATTATCATTAGACTAGAGGCCCGGTGCATGAAATTCATGCTCAGGGGTGGGGGATGTCCCTCAGCCCAGCCTGCACCCTCTCCAATCTGAGACCCCTCAAGGGATGTCCAACTGCCCGTTTAGGCCCGATCCAAATGGGATCGGGCCTAAACGGGCAGTTGGACATCCTTCTCACAATCCAGGACTGCTGGCTCCAAACTGCTCACCTGCCTGTCTCCCTTATTGCCCCTAACCACTTCTACCTGCCAGCTTGATCACCCCCTAACCACTACTCTGCCAGCCTAATTGATGTCTAACTGCTCCCCTGCAAGCCTGTTTGCACGCAACTTCCCTCCTCTGCTGGCCTGGTCACCCCTAACTGCCCTCCCCTGCAGGCCTGGAACCTCCCAACAGCCCTCCCCTGCTGGCCATCTTGTGGTGGCCATCTTGTGGTGGCCATCTTGTGTCCACATGGGGGCAGGATCTTTGACCACATGGGGGCAGCCCTCTTGTATGTTAGAGTGATAGTCAATCTGCAAATTACTCTTTCATTAGAGAGGATAAAGGCCTGGTACATGGGTGAGGGCTGAAGAGTGTCCCAGATCAGGGTGGGGGTTCCCTTGGGGCATAGGGTGGCCTGAGTGAGGGGCCTGTGGTGCTTTGCAGGCTGGCCATGCCCCCCAGTGACCCAAGCGAGGCCCTGGGATCTGGGATTAATTTAATTTCTACAATTGAAACTTTGTAGCCTGGAGCAGAGCCAAGCCTTCTGCTTGCTCCATGGTGACAGCCATTTCTGTGTGGGACATTTACTTTCTATAATTGAAACATTGTAGCCTGGAGTGGAGGCCTAGGTCCTAGGGCTGCAGAAGCTTGGCTTTCTCCATTGCCCGGGCAATCCTAGCCTCTGCTCTCTCCAGCTCCGTGGCTGCTGCCATTTCTGTTGGGATTATGTATCTTCTATAATTGAAACTCTGTAGCCTTGAGTGGAGGCCTAGGCCAGCAACCACAGATGGGGAAACCCAAGCCTCCCTCCTGCTCTCAGTGGCTGCAGCCATCTTGGTTAGGGTTTATTTGCATAATTTGCTCCTGATTGGCTGGTGGGCATGGCTATGGGCATGGCTTGATTGGAGGTATGGTCAATTTGCATATCACTCTTTTATTAGATAGGCTTGGATTAGGCTGGGGCAGTCATACCCAAAACATTTTCCACTATACCAGACCACTGAAGAAAGAATACCTTGGCCAAATAAATTTGGCAAATGATTCATACAGCATTCTTCTCTTAAAGTTTCACAAAGCCTATTGGCACACTAAAGGTTATAGAAAATCCACAGTAAATAAACCTTGTATCGGCAGTGCCCTCAGGGGTCCCAGATCTGCCTCTTGCTTCAATAGTGTTTGGACAGAACAGACCCAGGAATGGCCCTTCTTCCAGCCTCTTGCCACTCTTCTGCATCTTATCCAGTCACCACCGTCAGAACCACCTCTGTGACCAGCCAACACACTAGGGTTTTTTTCTACCTTAACTCCTTAATGCCCAACAATCATGAGCTCCCACATTAGTCAGAATTATTCTACCGAGGTGGAGGCTGTGTCCAACCACCTGGCCAGCCTGCATCTGCAGGCCTCCCACACCTACCTCTCTCTGGGCTTCCATTCCAACAGGGACAATGTGGCTTTCGAGGGCGTGCATGGGCCGCTTCTTCCGGGAGCTGGCAGAGAAGTAGGAGGGCACTGAGTGTCTCTTAAAGTTGCAAAATAAGCATGGCAGCCACATTCTCTTCCAGGATGTGCTGAAGCCTCCCCAGATGAGTGGGCAAAACTCAGGACACCATGGAAGCTGCCCTGGTCTTGGAGAGAAACCTGAACCAGACCCTTTTGGAGCTGCAGACCCTCACTCAGCTGTGTGGCTTCCTGGAGAACCACTTCCTGGGTGAGGAGGTGAAACTCATTAAGAAGATGGGCAACACCTGACTAATGTCCAGCCACAGGCTGGCCAGCCCCAGGCTGGGCTGGGCAAGTATCTCTTCGAATGATTCACACTCAAGCATGACTAGGGCCTTTGGAGCCCAGAGGCCTTTCAGAGACCCCTCTGCATTCCCCTGGTGTCTCAAACTTTTATCTGAGCATCTTCCCAAAACTATTAGCCATTCTTTTAAGCACTCTGAAGCCCTCTCCCATACATTGGACCAAATGAAACAATGAAGCATTTTGCAACAAAAAAAAAAAAAGAAGAAGAAGAAGAAACCATATATCTACTTTTAACCTAGAGTTTCTTAAAAGTACTAGCATCATTATTTCTTTTAACACTTAGTAACATCTAATGGATGCCAGTGTCTGCACACTTTGGAAAAGCTGGGCTAAAGACCAGATTGACCATTCACCCCATTTTCACCTGATCAGGAGATCTTAGTTCTATTAGTCAGTCCACATGGTGACAACTGAGCAAAATTTCCTCCAGGTAAAATTACAAGGCTTCAATATAGTCTGAAGAGCCACTAGTTTATTGCTTTTCAGATGCTGCAATTTTGGTCATTAGTTGGATTAGTAGGATGTGTCATGTGGTACCTTGTATATGACATAACTCCTGTCTAACTTTGATGGCAGGAGTGTGAACTACATACTGTGGCAGCTCATGCAACACCAACCATGATGCTTTATACATAATAGGTCTCAGAAGAAATTCACTGAATTGGATGAAACTGGCTTGAATTTTTCCACCATAAACAGATCACGCCTCATCTTTGAGGCTAGTTCTTCACTAAGCAATTACACAGGCTCCCTCTTGTCCTTCCTATAAGAGCTCATTAAATTCAATAGGCAATTACTGAATGGTCATCAAGGGCCAAGCTCCTTATGCTGTGTCCACTCTGCCCTCTTCTGGAGAAGCCCTACCCCTCCCAGTTGGCAAAAGTAGCCTGGCAGTGCCCTTGTTAATTTCTTGCTATTTCTTTACCCTGAATACCCTCCAAGCTCCTGGAGGACAGAAAGGAAAGAGAAGCAAATAAGAACTAAAATAGGAAGAGTGCAATAGGCTTGAAAGATACTGTAGCACAGCTGTTCCTACTCTTTAGTGGATTCAGACCTCTTTCTAGCACCCATATATTTCACAGACCTTGGCATGATTGGGGGTATGCTTTGAGTACCTATTAACTGAGAAAATGTAGAACAAAATATTACACTAAATTCAGTAACAGTTTGAAACTGGAAGCTTTCAATGCCAATACAGAAACACAGACCTGGCCTGGGTTTAACAATTCGGTCATGTGACTCAGTTCTGGACAATGAAACGGAGAAGACGTAAAGTGTGTAACTTGAGGGTGAGAGTGATAGGCTATTTGGAGATATGGTGAAGGAAGAGGAATAATGAAATGATAATACTTTATTCTGCTCCTATTTGTTCCAAGCCAGGACTATTGCTAGATGGTATTTCATTTTTGATCCTCATATCAACCTGTAGGGAAGGCACTATTACCTCTGTTTTATTGTATAGGAAGCAAAAGCTCAAATAGACGTTTGGAATTTCCTTTAAAGAAAGAGATCGTATAAGAGTGGCAAGGTTTTTTCCTTATTAACTGTGTTTCAGCATATGGCCTTCGCCCCTACTCTCTCACAGGTGTCCTGAAAGTCTTTTCCTCTCTGCCACTCCCATAACTGTGAGTCACTCAATTAGGAAGCAACTACAAAGACCAAGTGCCTCAAAGCAAAGGCAGAGGATTTGGGTGATTATCTGCCCAGGGAGGATTCTTTTTACTACCTGAATCAAAGTTAGACTCACTAAGAGATAGGGGAGGAGGAGGAAGCATGGTGCAACTGAGACACCTGGGAAGGAAGGGGAAATTCAGTCCTACTGGAAGGGAGATTGGTAGAGTCATTATACCTTGACAACCAGATTGCTGAGAGCAAGCTGAGTCATTCCCACTGTCATCAACCTGAGGATACTGCCAACTTCTCTCTGCCCCAACTGACCCCACCATCTACATGAAATCAATTATCTGATAGTCCCAACACTTTTGGGTGGCAGACGGACAGAGAGAACGGTTCTCTCTAGCCAAGGGGGATCTGGGAAAAACCAACTGGATATTTCCCTACAAGCCAGGAAAGCAGTGAACACCTCATCCATGTTATCTGAGGCTTCTTAATACAGGCATAACAGGAGGAGTGTTAAGTTCTGTTTTAAAATAGAAAGGTGGTTACTGCATGCACTAGTTGGAAGCAAAGGAAGCACTTGTCACTTGAAGAATGAAGTGACAAGAGCTAAAGATGGGAAAAGAAAAGGAGGCAGACATCAAGAAAAAAAGAAAAGTTGGTGGATGGCAGCATAAGAGAAGGAAAAAGAAGAGTCCATGATAATACCAACATTCCCAGCCCCAATGAATAATGCCACTACAGGCAAAAATAAACAAGGAAGAAGAGTAGGGAGTTAGTGTAGATGGAAAAATAGATACTTTCTGCTTTGGACAGAAGAAAACAGAAGCAGGACTAGAACTTGGTGAAGAGGTCAGAGCAAAAGACAGGTCTGAGTCCATTGAGCAAACATCTGTTGAGCAAGACGTTGAAGTGTCCCGGGTATAAGATTAACCAGACATTTCTTGGCTAGAAGCTCTTCTTAACTCAGCTGATTATGTTTCAGTACAGGACTGGGCTCTCCCAGAGAGCAAGTGAAAAGAGAGAAGGCAAAAGGCTGAGGTCAGCACCTTTTAGACAGAAAAGTTTAGAGGATGGACAGCACCACCAACTGCTGCAAATGGTCAAGGAAAAGCGAGGCTGAGCAAAGGTCATGCATTTGTAATTAGGAGAGTCTGGCTGCCTTTGCTAGTTCACTTTTGGTACCTTGTGGAATCAGGGAACAGAAGGGAGAGTATGCAGGATCAGAGGTGCAGGAAAGACATGGAACCAAAAGCACGAACTTTCTGCTCTGGAAATCTGGAGCAGAACCTACTATTCCAAGATCATTACAGGGAGAAACTCAGCATGGCTCTCTCCTATTGTTGTAGAGTGGGAATTTTTGAGCACTACTGAGGCCATGGATTATGCCCCCAGATAGAGTAGTCAGTGCTGACACCAGGCCAGGACTTGAGATACGGTCTCATGGCCCTTTCCTAGCATGTAGGCCTTGCAAGATAGAACACTGTCAGCTTTCTGAAGAACAGGATGACCCTGTGAATAATATAACAATGGCATGACTCTGATGTTGCTTGGGAAAAACTGTTTTATCTTGGGTTGCTTATTAGGCAAAAAGAAGACGCGGTTAGTGTGCTTAAAAGTGGTCCTGCACAAAGGGTCGGGGCTGCTCTCTGGGCTCCCTGCGTCAGGATGGCAGAGCAGTCTCCAGGCCAACTAATAAAGGATCCCTAAATTTTAATTTGGTCTGGGCTCCAGTGGTCTTTCACCTGCCTCCGCTCCACAACACTATTTCTCCTATAATGCAAAAGCAAGAAAGATCTTGTGAAGGGAAAAGGGGTCATGGGATGGTACATTGAGGAAGCAGTACGGTAAGCTTGTTTTTTGTCCCAGGACAACAGAAACTAGAGTCCATCTCTAGGCAGAAAAGAGTCTATTTTTGCAGAAATCTGTTAATAAAAAGGGCCCAGGCCCTAGAGTAAGAAGAAGATAGAGGAACGGTGCAGTGGTAGAGGGAACCTTTAGGAAAAAGAACACCTCTTCTTCTGAGACGAGGAAGGTAAAAAAGATGGGGAAGAAACAGCCAAGTTTGAACATGGAGAGACGATAAGAGACTTCGCTGGGGAAATGCCTACAATCAGGAGGGTCTTTAGTGCAGCCTCACTGAAGGGAGCACAGTCAGAACAATAGATGAATAGGGGGACTCCTAAGCAGCCACACAGCTGCAACAGGACTGCTGAAATCAGCACAATCATAGACTCAGGATAGGACCTAGGAAGCTATAAAGTGAGTGGGGGCGGGGGGGAGGGCTCTCCACACTCCCAATCCGGTTGGGGCCACATCATGTTTCCCAGCAGCTGTAAAGTAGAAAGTATCTACTGTTCTAAGATAATTATAGGGAGAAATTCAGCCCAGCTTATTTCTATTCCTTCTGGATTGTGAAACTGAGTGGTTATTTATACAGCAAGCTGATGCCAACCCAAATAAACTGGTCAGTAAAAGTAATCACGATTTGACTACATTAAAGTATGTGAAAATAGAGTACAATTGAACAGAAAATCCATAAAAATAAGACTCAGATGTGCATACCAAAAGAGCTTCAAACTCTACATGTAAAAGCTTAGCCAGTTTGTATAACTTCAGCCAAGTCCAATCCTAGACAAAACCTACGATGGTGAAGAAGGGATGCTTTGCAATAAATCGGGAGCTTTTGACTGCACCAACAGAAAACCTAACCAGAAAGGACTTAAACAAAAAGGAAAATGAATTCTCTCACATATCAAGAAGTTTCAAAATTGGGTTCCAAAAGTGGTTATTCAGCAATGAGACAAAGTCATCAAGGAACAAGATTCTTCCCCTTGTACCACACCCCATCCTCATCTTTTTAATGTGTTCTCTTTAGCCATCCCTTCAAGGTTCTAAGAAGCTCCAATGGTGAAGTGGTAACATGTAGATAACATCTCAAAATAGAAAAACTGAGAATCATTTTCTTCTGTGCAAATCTTTTGAAGAGCAAGAAAAACTTTCCTAGAACCCCATCCCAGAGCAAACGGGGTCACATGCCCATCTTTAAGCCAATCACTAGAAAGCAGTTGGACACTCTTATTACAGGTTTAATCAAACAACCCCTGGGTACTTGGACATTGAAAAGACTCAAGGTCTGATTAACAAAGGAGAATAGGGGAAATGACTATTAGCTGGGCAGTCAGCATTGCCTATCACAAGTGAGAGAATCACAATAGGATGGTTCACAAATGGGGGGGGGGGGGGCGCGGGGTCTGTGCCACCAGCCAGAACCACACAAGAACTTCAAGGTATCTGACCTACTTACTCATCTCAAGTCCACCTCCACAATAAAGATGTCCTACATTTGGACATCTTTAAACAAGTATTTCAGCAAGGCAGTCCGCTAGAATAGGATCACACAGACCTATGTACCAATCCTCACCCCATGGCCTGCAAGTACATAAGTGACCCTTGACACACAATTCCAAGGAGGCTTCTTTTTCTCATTATCTGTGTCTATTGTGGAGATTAATAAATAATCTCTGTGTATAATAAGCACTGTGAAATACAAGGATTGAGATTAACTTTTAAATGATAATTTGAGGATTATAAACGGACTGTCCTGATTTGTAGAGAAGTCTAATCATTGCTAAAATTATCCTACTGAATGTAGCTGTTGAACATAGGTTGATAAGGGGATCAATCCACTCTAGCATAGTAAGTGGAAACCTAAAAATATTTTTAGCAAAGAACTGCTGCAAGATACATTTGGTTAAAACCATAATAACAGACCAAAATAAGTCCTCATCAGCAAACTGGACATTCTGCTTTTTGATACCAGTAAGAATTTAGGGAAATTTATTGAAAAAAAATGTTGTATTAACAGAGACATTGCAAATGCTTATCCTGAATAAACAGTGGCAGTAAATAAGTACAGAGTAACTTCCAATTGCTTCTCATTTCCATCCATCTGTATAATACTCTCATACTGAACTTCATAAAGTCCCATTTTCAATCACTCACTCCTTATCTCCAAAATGTACAGGTTTGGTTGCCCATCTAATAGATTGCCAGCCCCTCATTCTATCATTAAATGCTATTGATATCTGGTTAACCTTACTTTTCACCTTTCCCCAGCTCACAATGAGTCTTTCATCCTATTTCTATACCTGCCCCAATGCACATACCTCCAAACCTGAACTGCTTTCTCCTTTCTTCTCCTCAGCTTTTACAATTTTTCCCATCCTTTCATGAAAGAAGAGGGTCAAGGCCCCTGCTCAAGGAGCTTCCTGTTAAGGGGTAGCCCTCAAGGATCTGTCCTGTCCTCCTCTGCTTCCTGCTAAGCTTATGTTCCATCTAAGTTCACACTAAGTCTAGGTCATATTGAGGGAAATCAGGGTAGCAAGATAAGGGCTCTTGAACCTGAGTTCAAATCCTAAGCAAGATAATAAGGGCTCTTGAACCTAAGTTCAAATCCTGGATCCAGCACTTACTGGCTCTTTGACTTGGGGTAGTTCTGTCTAAATTTTAGGGGGCCTCAGTTTCCTTGGGATAACAACAAATTTCTCCACCCAGGATTATTGAGTATTAAATAAAATAATGCATGTAAAGAGTTTTTGCATAGCACCTGGTATATAATATGAGAAAAGAAAATTTCAATAATTGTTGGCTGCTACCTGCTATAATTGTCTGCTCTCAAATTACTTTCTGGATATGACGGTGATCTGGCTGTAACATCTGTCAACCCATTGATTACCAGGGTTGATTCAGCTGACCTGGCTTTAGACAGATGTCCCCTTCCCCCCTCACTGATCCGTGTGCATTACTGCTGAAGCTGTGAGCTCAATCAAAGAGAACGGCCTTCCCTCCTGAGGAGAGGACTGGTCTTTAGTCAAGAGTACATGTACTAGTAGCTGTGTTCTCCTGCTAGAAACTCCAAAAAAGCTCTCGAATTACTTTCTGAGCCTATGTCTTGCCTCACTGGTCTGACTGAAATTCCTGTGAACAATGACCTCTAAAGACAGATCCCCTCCTCTATCCAACTCCTCCATCAAGACTTGTCGGGCCCTCAACACCTAGGCTGAAGAGGCTTTGCCATGTCTAGGTCATGACTGAACTTTCCCTCTTGCCACTAACTCACATAAGAATCAGAGATGTGCCCTAGCTGGTTTGGCTCAGTGGATAGAGCATTGGCCTGCAATGCTCAGGGGTCCCAGGTTCGATTCTGGTCAAGGACATGTACCTTGGTTGTGGGCACATACCCAGTAGGGAGTGTGCAAGAGGCAGCTGGTCAATGTTTCTCTCCCATCGATGTTTCTAACTATCTGTCCCTCTCCCTCTCTGTAAAAAAATCAATAAAATATATTTTCAAAAAAATAAATAAAATTTAATAACATAGAAAAGGTCAAATTGATTAGCATATTCTAAGTCAATATACTGGTTCTTCATCAATTGATTGCTAATTAATGTTTTACTTACAGATATTTTTCCCTTTTTGTATATGTGGGTCTTTTAATTATTATTTTGCTCTTTTTAACTGGGGGGGAGGTTGTTTTTCTTTTTACCTTTGGTTTTGCCTGACTTTTCAAATCTTTACGGTTGAGAGTATCACAGATGCCCCCCTTTTCCCCCATTGACCTCTCCACCAGGTTTCCTGCCCAATCCCAGGCCTTCACCATTCTATTGTCTGTATCCATAGGTAATGCATATATGCACATATAAGACCTTTGGTTAGTCTCTTCCCAGCCCCAGCCCCCAGCCCTCTCTGAGACTCCTCAGTCAGTTCCATGTTTCCATGCCTCTGGTTTTATTTTATTCATCAGTTTATTTTGTTCATTAGATTTCCTGTTCTTTTATTTCGATTTTTATATTCAACTGTTGATAGTTATGTATATTTTGCCATTTTATTGTTCTTATTTTTTAAGTTTTGTTTTTCCTTCTTCTTCCTTTTTTCAAAGAATACCCTTTAACACTTCATGTAGTAATGGTTTGGTGGTGAGCTCCTTTAGCTTTTTCTTGTCTGTGAAGCTCTTTATCTGACCTTCAGTTCTAAATGATAGCTTTGCTGTGTAATCTTTTAACCTTTTTTTACTGTTAATCCTCACCCAAGGATATTTTTCCCATTGATTTTTAGAGAGGGAAAAGAAGGGGGGGGGGGGGGAGGCAAGAGAAACATTAATGTGAATGAGACACATTGATTGATTGCTTTCCACACCCACACTGAGCAAGGAGCAGGGAGGGGATAGAATCTGCTACCCAGGTACATGCCTTTGACCCAGAATCGAACTGCCAATTCTTCTGTGCTTGGTTGATACTCTAACCACTGAACAACACTAGCCATGGCTTTTTTTTTACCGTATATTAATACATACACACACACACTCTAGGGGCCCGGCGCACAAAATTTGTGCACTGGGTGGGGGTGGTCCCTCAGCCCAACCTGCCCTCTCACACATACTGGGAGCCCTCTGGCCAAGGCTTTAGGCCTTGGGCACCCAGCTATCATCCTGCAATGGGGCAGATGGCTGCCTCCATTCCAGCCCCACTCTCCCACCCCTCCAGCCAGGGCCTTAGCCCCAGCCAGCAAGCCCCTGGCTAGCACGGGCCTCGGCCCCGCCAACTCAGGCCCAGCTGCTTCAGACACACACCCCCAGGTCCCTTCAGGCCGGCCACCTTGGCCACGCCCCACATTCCTGATTGGCTGGTGGGCATGGCTGGTGGGCATGACTGGTGGGTATAGCGAAGATATGGTCAAATTTGCATATTACTCTTATTATATAGGATTACCTTTTTACAATATATATAATTCATTTTTTACAGAGAGGGAGAGGGATAGAGAGCTAAAAACATCAATGACAGAGAAATATCAATCAGTTGCCTCCTGCACACCTCCCACTGGGGATATGCCTGCAACCAAGGTATATGCCCCTGACCAGAATCGAACCCAGGCCCTTTCAGTCCACAGGCTGATGCTCTATCCACTGAGCCAAACCAGCTAGGGCTTTTTTAACCTTTTGACCACCAATCTATTGTCTGAGTTTGGCTTTTGTTTTGATTTTTTAGCTTCTACATATAAGATAAATTATACGTTGTTTGTCTTTGTCTAACTTAGCAAGATCCATCTATGTTGTCATAAGTGGCAAGATTTTATTCTTTTTTATGGAAAAAAGAATAACATTGCATTTATACATACACACACACGCACACACCCCACATTTTTTTTATCAATTATCCATTTATATACACTTAGATTGTTTCTATAACTTGGCTATTGTAAACAATGATGCAATGAACATGGGGGTGTATACATATATCATTTCAAGTTGGTGTTTTCATTTTATTCAGATAAATACTGAGAAGTGGAATTGCTGCATCATCTGTAATACTTCTTTGAATTTTTTGAGGAACCTCCATACCATTTTCCACAGTGTCTACACCAATTTACATTTCCATCAACAGTACACAAGGCTGCCCTGTTCTCCACATCTTCGGCAATACTTATTTGTCTTTTTTATAATAGCCATTCTAACAGGTGTGAGAGGATATTTCACTGTGGTTTCATTTGCATTTCTATGCTAATTAACGATGTTGAGCATATTTTCATGTACATGCTGGCCTTCTGTATGTCTTAGGAAAAATGTCTATTCAGATCTTCTGCCCATTTTTAGTCAGATTGTTTTTTGCTATTAAGCTGTATGAGTGCTTTACATATTTTTGGTATTAGCCACCTTATCAAATATATGATTTTCAAATATTCTCTACCATTCAGTGGGCTTTCATTCTGTTGATGGTTTCTTTTACTGTATAGAAGCTTTTTGTTATGATGTTGTCCCCCTTGTTCATTTTTGCTTTTGTTGCTTTTGGTGTCAGAATTTAAAAAATCAACACCAAGATATAAGTGAAAAAGCTTACCTCCTGTGTTTTCTTCTGGGAGTTATATGGTTTTAGATCTTACATTTTAAGTCTTTAACCCGTTTTGAGTTAATTTTTGTTTATGACACAAGATAGTAGTTGAGCTTCATTCTTTTCCTTGTGGTTGCCCAGTTTCCCCAGCACCATTTATTGAGAAGACTGTCCTTTCCCCTATTATTACATTTTGTATAACTATAGATATCAGAAGCAGAATGAGAGTGAAGTGATGTCATTGCAGAGGTGCTACAAGGGGTTCCCTTCCCCATAGTACCAGCAACACTGCCTATAATCTCTCCAGCGTGGTCAGGCGGAACTGGGTCTTCAGCAGTCCGCTTCTAAAACCCAGCTTCTCAAGTTTTTTGGGTTTTTTTTACACCCTGAGCCTTAGCTGGGATTCAACTGACAGAAGTTAATAGGACACAGTTTGGGGATGAGAATGGTGAGGGACAGAATGGCATTAAAGAAACTGGAAAAAAGAACAAGAGACAGCTCCAGCAGGGCCAAATTCGTGCTAACAGAGAGAAGTGGTAAAATTTAGGACAAAGTGAAGTTCTCTGCACAA
This sequence comes from Antrozous pallidus, assembly GCA_027563665.1. Classification (NCBI taxonomy): domain Eukaryota; kingdom Metazoa; phylum Chordata; class Mammalia; order Chiroptera; family Vespertilionidae; genus Antrozous; species Antrozous pallidus. Next base: position 31,954,188 of record CM050524.1, on the reverse strand, counting down.
TTCTGCCAATAGCTAGCAGCTAGCTGTGATTGTATCTGGAATAAACAGCCTCGGGGAGGGTAACTTAGAGCAATGGTGTTCTGCGGCCTACAAAGCTCTTTCCCTCTGTTATACAGTTGGAGCCTCCGGTAGGAAGCCCCCAGTGATGCCTCCTCCCAGTATTCACACTCTTCTTTAGTCTCCTTCCACATTGTACCAGGCTTTTGTCTCAATCCCTCTTGATCATTTGCACCAGGGGGAATCAAGATACTATATTGTTGCAGCCTTTAGGGAAAGACCCATGTGGTGAAAAACTAGAGACCTCTTACCAACAGCTACATGAGTGAGTCTGGAAGCAGAGGACTTCAATCAAGCTTTCAGATGACTGCAGCTCCAGCATCTCGATGCCCTCTCACAAGAAACCCTGAGTCAGAACAAACTAGCTAAGCTGTTCCTGGATTTTAACTCTCAGAAACCATATCAGATAATAAAAGTTTGTTATTTTAAGTCACTACATTTTAAGGTAATTTGTTACACGGGGGGCAAGATAAGTCAAGTAATTTGTCCGAGGACTCATAGTAATTAGAAAGCCTGTCTTGAGTTTTATATTGATAGCTCTTTCTACTTAACCATCAATTTGCTCAACAAATACTTGAATGACTTTTTTATTAAATAAAATGTTAAGGGTTGTTTGGGGTTCAGAACATGTAAAAATAGTGCTTTAAACAAACACCAAGTACATGAAAATAAGCGTTTAATGTAGCATCTTTTGCAACTGCCGAGTGACCTAATATTTCCTGTTACTTAGGTTGTGAGCAAAGACAGGTGCCACAAGAGAGAGGAAGTGTTACTCTGATCCTTGATTGGAGCTTGTTGCCAGAGTTTGGTCTTATCCTCTGCAGTATATAATTTGTGATAAAACTGGCAAAAGAATGTATGCTCCAATACCTGGGCTTGTTGCATTAGCAAACACAGAGCCTTAAAGAGTATTATTTATAATAAAAGCTGACCAAGGATTCTTACAGTAAGAAGAATAGGGGTGAGGGAGCTCTAGTGCATATGAAAAACCTGAGCACAAGAAAACCCAAGGCAGAGGCATACAATGCTGACATTCTTTTGGTTTTTATTCTTAGAAACAAAATGTCCTTCCTGTTCTTATAACCACTCGGATTTTTTTTAAGCCTAAGAAACCCCATTTACTCATATCCAAACCCTATATTTCTTAAGTAGAGATATTCAAGATGGCGATATGTAGACTCAGTTTCTCCAGGTAAGGCCAACTTACAAGCCTTGGGCCCTCCACAGGGAAATCGGAGAACTCCACTTGGTGGAAAGTGGGCAGAATAAGCCAAGGATGCATTGGGCTGCTATTCTCTACTATTCGTGCACATGTCAGAATCATGAACAGGCATGCATGACCATCTCTTCTTTTATTCCTCACTTCCTGAAAAGAGGGAGAAGAGGAGCCCAAAGCATTCAGGAGGATGGCAATATTCTTCAAGGAATGGTCAAGCAGCTGACCCCAGGGCAAATAAAAGTCTATCCTATCTAATAAAGAGGGAATATGCTAATTGACCATTATACCCTCACAAAGATGGCAGCACCCATAGCCACAAAATGGTGGCGCCCAGTCCCCTCAGCTCCACTGGGGCAACAGGTGCATGGCATGGCCAGGCCCACCATCAGGTGGTCCGGTGGCTCCTCATGCCTGCCTCCAGAGTGCCCCAGTCTCCTCAGCCCCCCAGCTGCCCAAAGCACAGCAAAGCCTCGGATCATGAATGCCCAGCCACCTAGGGCCGTTCCAAGGCACAGGCAAGCCTCAGATGGCGGCTGCCCAGCTGCCCAGGGCCTCCTGAGGCTCAGGTAACCAGGGCCGCCAAGGTTTGCCCTGCCTGCAGTGGCAGCAGCGGAGGTGTGCTGGGGGTATCGCTTTTCCCTGATCACTTCATCACCTCCCCCCCTGAGGGCTTCTGGTCTGTGAGAGGGGCAGGCCAGGCCGAGGGACCTCTCCCTCCCAGTGCATGAATTTTCATGCACCAGGCCTCTAGTCTACTTATAAAATTTCTGAGCCATAATTGGAGGTGAGAGGCCTCCACAAGTAAAGTGACTGAAAATTTGTATTTTTTGTGCATGGTTGCTGGGACTGTTGTTAAATAATTCTGGTGTGTTTCATTCCAATGACTTCCCCATACATATGAATGAAACAAACTCGGATGGAAGCTACAAGACTTTGAATAATCTGAGCCCGGGAATCACCCAGCCTTTTCCTTATACTCTGCACAGGGTCATGGCCAGGTTTCGGCCTTCAGGTACCTCCAGTTAGTCTCCTCTCCAGGTGGTGCCATTTCCTGCTTCTCCTGCTTTATACCCCATTCACAACAAGGTTGGCTCTTTGCTGTGCTCAGCTTCCCGAGCACCCTATGTAAAGTAAACCTTCCTCATCTCAGCCCCTGTCTCATCACCTGATTCACCGTTGACTACTTATCACTGTCAAAAATTAACTCCTTATTTATGTAATAACATAATATAACCTGACCATTTATTGAGCAGTTTCATATGCCAAACACTCATTTAGTCCTAATACTATTCCATTATGCCCATTACAGACAAGGAAACCAGGACACAGACAAGTAACTGAAGTGATCATCTATTAACTTGCACCACATGGGTGATCACGTGCTCTCTGCTACACGGAGACTCCAGCTACTCAAGTTAAGGCAGTGTGAAGTACCAAAAAGGCTCCTTACCTGGGCGTGCTCCTGGTGTTGACACAAGTGTCCTTCAGCCCAGCAGAGAGCTCTGCTAGCTCTGCGCAGGCAAACGCACCTATTGCAGGCTTTCCAGGCATTTGTTCTGGGAGCAGAGTTTGTTCTCTTTCAAATCGTTTCTTGCTGGAAGCCACGCTTTCCTGGGCGGACTGGGCAAGGGCACCATGGAGTTTTACAAAATTTCAGAACTCTCCTAGCAGGCTGGTCTGGGGCTCTGGAGGGAAGACCTAGCTAGAGGAATTACCAGGAACTGTCTTAACGGGATCAGAGTCCTGGGTCCTTTCCAGCACTCTCCAGAGATGAGATATATGAGGTCTCTGAATTTGAAAACAGACAGAAAATGGGGTGGGGGGGGAGATAAGGTTGTCTTGTATTAAAATATTTTCGCTCATAAGAAAAGTAAAAGTTTATGATTTCACCGAAGTGCGTTATTTCCCGAGATCATTCTATCGCTCTCAAGTTGGCTTCTGGGTTGGAAACGCTCGGAGATGGGGCGGTGCGCCTAGTGCTCGCTCTCACCGCAGAGCTGAAACCGGCTGCGCGCAGAGGCTCTTAGAAACCCCGCACTGGGAACTTCTCTCAGGTCCTCCCCGAATCCCAATCCCGGAGGGGTGTCCTGCGAGCGCCCAGCTCCTCCGCCCGCCCAGACACAGGCCGCTTTCTGGGTCTCTTCCGAAAAACCTCTGGGTGCGACCCACGTGGCAAGGTCCCCTCTTCCACTCCCCCCTCCCCGCCATGTTCTGAAAGCCAAGGTCTGCACACCTTCCTCTACTCGCCGGGCTGTCAGTTCAGTCCCGAAGGCCTCGGAGCAGAGACCTTCTGTCCACTAGAGAGGAGCGGGTGGTGGCTGAGGGCGGCGGAGCATTGATGCCAGGCAGGTGGCTGAGGGCCTGGTAGCTGGGGATTTGCGCACTTGGCTCTACCAGGCTGCATCTGGGAGCCTGTCTCCGAAGCTACGAGGAAGGGAAAGGCCTGTTGGAAAAGTTTAAGCCTGAGCAGAAGGAAACTACCCAGCGTCTTCTGTGCTCTCAGAGCTGCGCTGCCGCTGGGCACTGGAAGATGAATAGCACGCAGCGACCACCTTTGAGGAGCTCGAAGTCTCACGGGCTGCGACGTGGCACTCTAGAGGCCGGGAAGAGGGCGTGAGAAGGAGAGGTTGTGCGAGTGAGAACCTAAATGTGGTCTTGCCCCAGCCCGGCAATCAAAGAAGCTCCCCAGCGCAGGTGAAGCCTTTAAGAGACCTGATGTACACACGGGAGTTGGGCGGGACCTCGCTACAAAGGCCCAGAAGCAAAAGCCGGGAGCGCGCGTCTACTGGGGGCTGGGGAGAGTGGGCGTGGCGAGAAGTCCGTGGGGTGGCGACCTTCAAGGTCTTGACTCTCAACTTCCATTGGAAACACGTGCTTTCGGGACCAGACTTGCGTAAAGGCGCGCACACTGCGGCTGTGCGCGCATTCTAGAACACAGAGGCGGAAAGGCCTTATTCCAGGGACGTCCCAGCCCTGGAAGGTGGCCTTGTGGCCAGAGGCCCTAGCTTCCTAGTGTTAATAAAGTAGGAGGCGCGTGTAGGCGACCTCTGTCCTAAGGCTTGTTCCAGCGGCGACCACAGCTGTTGCTTATTCCCAGGGGTCTCCTCTTTAGAAAGTCCGCCTCGCTCCCTAGGCCTGTCGGGGAGACAGAGCTCAGAGGGATGCGCAGGATAGAGGTCTGGGCTGCAGACAGCGTCAGGTCAGGCCTCGGGATCGTGGCAACTCCTGTGTGGGGTCCAGCTCTAAGGAGTCCTGAGTAAACCCGCAGCCAAGCAGCACTGTGTAAGGGGCGTGTGCGGCTGCGCTGTTCACCTAGGAAGCGTCTCCCATCACTGAGTTCAAGTCTCAAGGTCAAGAAGTGCGGGGTGGGGGGGGCGCCTGGCAGGGTCAGTGCAGCCTGACCCAGCACCCTGGGGCTCCGGAATCCTGGGAGGTCAGGCAATGCCTGGCTCAAAAACTGCCACCCCACCATTTCAAGCCCTTGGCACCAATCTACTCCAGACTTTTGAAATGAGAACTAGGGCTGAGCCAGAGATGTTTAAGAGAAGTCCGGGCATTAGGAGGGGGAGAATTGAGAGACTGAAAGCACACTTGTCTGAGCAGCTTCGGGGCAATCGAAGAGAGAAAGGGTCTAGGACCCTGTGCCAGATCCCCTCCCTGAGCCGTTTCCAAGAGGTTGGTTTGCATTAACCCAAATCTGCAAACTAGTTCCACCTGAGTAAGGGTTGCCTTAGACTCTTGGAAACCCTCCCAGAACTGGGCTGAAAGGTGCTTCTACTTGATACCCCAAGCTAGATCAAATCTGCAGAGAAAACAGGGGTAGAGGGCAGGATGGAGGCTACGTGCAATGTAAAGACCACACGCCTGCTCCCCGGGTGTGTGGTCAAGGAGGTCAGGGTCCCATCAGAGCCTGAGTGAATCAAAAAACAGTCATGGCAATTAGCCTTTCAGTGCGGGTTATCTGCGTGGCTGATTTCGATGGCTCCAAAGGTCTCCTTGAGAGTTCTGCATTTGACTGCAGCACCAGCAAATCCGAAATGGTGCAGTGTGGGGTAGAACAAAGTTAGGATTTTCAAATCCTGTACACCTGTCATCACGTCCCACTGAAGTTACATTTTGCAAATCACTTAGCCTTTCTCAACCTCAGTTTCCTAATCTGTAAAATGGACATAGCGCCCACCTCTCTGAAGAACAAGCTAAGGATAAGAAATGCCATGCGCCTTTGTAACTGTAGGAAGAAGAAGCAAAGCCTTCGCCTCAAACTTGACACGCTATATGATAAAGAAAGACCCTCTCTCCCCTCCTCCTAGTTCTCTGCCTGGTTCTCCCCCTTTTTCCGACCCCTCCAAGCCCGCGGAGCTGTGCACATTTCTGGCCGGCCCTCCCGAGAGAGGCCGATGCAAAAGCCAATAAGCCTGGAACACACGCAGGTCCTGCTGGGCCTGGGACAATGGTTTCCATTTAATAAATATTTCCCCCCAGGGCGTTTCACATCGGGCAGGCAATTATTCAAAGGAAACAGGCGCGCGGGTCTGCTCTGCGGGTTATTTCGTCCTCTGTACCCGAAAATGCTCCTCTAACTGCAAGAAACGAGTTTCGCGTTCTTACCGGGTGGGCAGAGGCGCCCAGGGACGACCCGACCCCGAGTGCGGATGCAGCCTGAGACTGGGCTCTGGGGCCGCGGCGGACGGGGCGACGGGAAAGCCCCACCTCCGGCCAGGCGCCTCCTGGCCTGCAGGCTGCCTTTCCAGCGCGGGCAGATGTGGAGGGAAATTTGGAGGTTTGAAAAACACTGAATATTAATAAGGTAAATAGGAATCGTGATGGAAATCTCATTCCCGCGCCCTCCAAGAAAGTGAAGAGCAGATCCGGTGCTCTTCGGAGCTCACCAGCCGGGGTCTGAAACCTCTGCACTGCGGGACTCCAGGCCTCACCCGGGAGCGCACCGCCCAGCTAACCCGGGGCGCAGGGGTTGACCGGGGCCAGGGGTGGAGGCGGCGCCTCAGGGGCCCCGGTGAGGACGCAACCCAAGGACGGCCGAGGATGAGGCGCGCAAAGTTTATTTCCCTTTTTAACCTGAGTTTGATGGACTCTTTTTCCCTTCCAAGGACCTTTGACAAGGGGGGGTGGAGTGCTGTCCTTGCATTTCGTGACAAGGCCGTCCTATTTATCCACCTGCGCTCTCGGCTCGTTCCCTTTGCCGCCCCTTCCCGGGGTCTTTGTATGCGAAGCCTTAATGCTCCTTTGCAAACCGGGAAAGAAAACAGACATAAAGAGTTTAATTTGTTGAAAGCGCCAGAAACAATGTGGAATCCAAGCCCCCAGTCCCGCGCTGGCCGCTGCCTTCTCCCCCACCCCCAGCGAGGTCTCCCCCTCACACCTCTCCCCGCCCCGCCGGTCGCGCTCACTGGAGCCTCGGCTGGCGCGGCGGCAGGTGCGCCCCTCGCCTTCTCCGCCGCTGATTGGAGCCCAGGTTGGGGAGTCGCCGCCCCGCGCTTATGTCAGAGTGCGCGCTGTCCCGGCCCACCTCGCCTTTGAACTTCGCCGCTTTGGGCTGGCGCTCACCAGCCTCCCCGCATTCTCAGCCAGGTGCTGCGCTCGGCGAAGCAGCTCCGGGGAAGCCGCGGGAGGGAAGAGGGCGCCTCGGCCGAGGACCCAGGAGAGAAGAGAAACAGAGAGAAGGCGAAAGTGGAGAGGGGGAGAAGGAGGCGCTTCCTGCCCTCTCCAACAAATCACCTGGCCGCCGACTCCCAGAGACTCCGCTACTTGGACCCCGGCGAGTGTCGGCAGCACCCTGGCCCGCCACCCTCTCCTCCCCCACCCTTTCTGTCCCCACTCGCCCCCCGGGGCCCGCCTGGGTGCGGGACTGGCATGATCAGCTGAACTTTGCGGGGTTAGCGCTTCTTTCTGGCTTCCCCTCAGCGGTGCGGAGGCGAGGGGAGCGCAGAGTCCCGGCTCAGGACGGACAGACAGGCAGACAGACAACCGCTCCCAGTTCGCCTGCAGAACCCCTGCACGCCCCGCCCCCACCCGCCCAGCCTCCGGGACCATGTCTAAACCTTCAGACCACATCAAGCGACCCATGAACGCCTTCATGGTATGGTCCCGAGGCCAACGGCGCAAAATGGCCCAGGAAAACCCCAAGATGCACAACTCAGAGATCAGCAAACGTCTAGGCGCTGAATGGAAGCTCCTGTCTGAGGCAGAGAAGCGGCCGTACATCGACGAGGCCAAGAGGCTACGCGCCCAGCACATGAAGGAGCACCCCGACTACAAGTACCGGCCGCGGCGCAAGCCCAAGAACCTGCTCAAGAAGGACAGGTATGTCTTCCCCCTGCCCTACCTGGGCGACACGGACCCGCTCAAGGCGGCCGGCCTGCCCGTGGGGGCCTCCGACGGCCTCCTGAGCGCGCCCGAGAAAGCCCGGGCCTTCTTGCCTCCCGCCTCGGCGCCCTACTCCCTGCTGGACCCTGCGCAGTTTAGCTCGAGCGCCATCCAGAAGATGGGTGAAGTGCCCCACACCTTGGCCACCGGCGCGCTGCCCTACGCGTCCACCCTGGGCTACCAGAACGGCGCCTTCGGCAGCCTCAGCTGCCCCAGCCAGCACACGCACACGCACCCGTCCCCCACCAACCCGGGCTACGTGGTGCCCTGTAACTGTACCGCCTGGTCTGCCTCCACCCTGCAGCCCCCTGTCGCCTACATCCTCTTCCCCGGCATGACTAAGACTGGCATAGACCCTTATTCGTCAGCCCACGCCACAGCCATGTAACCCCCAGCCCGGCCCACCAGACCTGGAGGGTGGCCTGGAATTGCGGTTTGCACCCCACCATCTGCGCCCAGCCCGGGCCTGCAAACGCCTTGGGGCCAGCCCTGCCGGCTGCCCCCTGCCCTACCCCAGACTCTGCCTCTCTCTTCCGGGGGGAGGGTGGGGCGTCCTACCCGACCCAAGACTTAGACAGATGCCAGAAACTTGTGAACATTATGACCACCGTACAGTTGTCCCTACTCCAACTGTCCCAAATCAAATCTCCAAGTGTACCCCCTTTGGACAAAAAAGAAAGTAGGCAGTTTGCTTTATTTATGTCCCCTTCTCTCTCCTCTGATGGGCTTTGGACTCCAGAACTCTGATCCTGGTATTATATCTAGAATATGCACATTTTTTTCTTTTGCACCCCGAAGAAACGAGTTAGCTCTGTGTTTTGTCATCAGACACAACGAGGTGCCATTGGCTCTTCATGTGTGGGGAAAAGGCTTAAAAGTTTTAAACTACAGAAGAGAAACATTTCTATTTAAAACTCATGCTATGATAGTGTTTGCTTCTTTAAAGGTAATACAAAAGGACCCACCCACATGATTATTTACTTTGTATAAAGCAGTGCTCCTAGAGACCTAAGTTTACTTTTAGACAGAATGTCAGGTTATGAAGTCAGGAAGTAGAAAGTGAACAAAAATTGAAAGAATAAAAACATCCTAAATGGTCGTAAATGTTTTGACGATGTCTTGGAAATGTACCTAGAAGGATTTCATCTTATTCTGTTCATTTGTTGAACAAAGATGTTTTGAATAAAGACAATCTGTCGTTGCAAAAAAAATTACCTTTGATGTGCATAAAATCTGAAGTCAGGAGGCAGGTCCGGGCTGGGAGCTTGTCACTGGGAGGCTGAGAGTGCGTAGAGCAACTCTAGCAGTGGCAGCTGGTGGCTGTCCTGTGTTGGCCCAGCGTGGTGGCCTTCAGGCCAGGTGCAAAGGGGACTAGAGTCTATGATATGTCCGGATCGTACCCACTTTTTGCCTTTAGAGATGGGACAAGGGTATAGCTCCCAGGACATCGCTCCTTCTCCCCTTCCTTCACAAAGTGGTCAGACCACTTCAAGGAGCAAATGAGCTAAGACAAAGGCTGGTCCAGATCTCTGAGATCTAGGTGCATTTTTCTTTTTTAAACCAAACTCCAAAGGAATGGAGAGAAATGCGAATCTATTGGGAACCAGTTGCGCATGGAGTACCTGCGTCCTGCAGTAGGTGTGTTTAAGTTAAATGATTAGGAAGGCTGGTGGAAACTATATATATATATATATAGAGAGAGAGAGAGAGAGAGAGAGAGGGGGGGGGGGGATGTGTTTGAAAATCATGCTGCTGGTTATTCTGGGGTTTTGGGACTCTGTACTGCTCCTAAGTTAAAAAATAAAAGTCTAAGAAACGCCCTGGGAGACTTTTTACCAAGACCGCATGGGATGGGAGCAAAATCATAAAAATCATAACTCATAGCCTCCGTGTTTAACAAACAAGAAAAAGAACCTTCCTTTCCCCTCCAGGTGAATGTTAGCTTGAACACTGCTGTTGGTTTGTGTGGGGGAGAAAGGGCCTCCGGATGCCTTCCAGGACGACTCTTTGGAACTTACTCTCCAAACCAAAGGGCTCTACCCCCTCCCCCACCCCCACCCCGCACCCATCTTCTCCTGATCTCCCCAAAACCCTGCTCGGGTTTTCTGTAGGTCCGGTGCTTTACCCACTGGCTTTGATAGGGTGCGGAGTGGGGGTAGGGGGCATCCTAGTGGCTGGCTGCTTTCTGCTGCTGCTGAGGGATTTGTGCGCTTGGCTCTGCCTTTTCCAAAGGAGCCAAAGGGCTGGAAGTGCACGAGAAACGTTGTCAACAGACACCAAAGCCAAACCCACGGATTAGCATATTGTCCTCAAAACAATTAGAAGTGTTTGAGGTGTTATTTGGAGCCTATTCATCTGAGCCTCTTTGTCAAAAGGGGATTTCATTATTAAAAAAAAAAAAAAAAGTTAGCGGTTGTCCATCTGGCTGAGCTGAATAGTAAAGTGATCCGTGTTGTATATGCTTTTCTCATTAAGAGCTCTTTTGAGACCGATGTTAGAATTAAATGGTATAACACAATTAACATACACGGGCGCTGAATAGGAGGGGACGCCTATAAATAATAGATAGATAAATAAATGAGCGATCAGGCGAAGGTAAACAAAGGCGGGCCGGGGGACCGGTGGGGGCGGGGGGCGGCCGGGCAGGCTGCGCCACGCTTACTTAGCATCACAAAACCCTCTTACAATCCGAGACAATTAGGAAGTGACTTGCCTCTGGTGGCCGTCCGGTCTGGGGGCTCCGGGAGCTGATGGCAGGCCCCTCCTCCCGCCCTCCGGGAAGCCCAGGAGGCCCAGGGCGGGGGCGCCGCGGTTTTGCTGTCTGATGTAACCCCAACTGACAGTGCTGTCAGCCACTCTGAACGCCCTCATAGCTCAGTGTCCCTTAACATCTCCCGAGACGAAGCGCACTGGGGTCTGGGTGTCTGCCGCAGCGCCCGGGACTCCAGCGCCCCGGGATGCTCAGTGGCCCAGCCCGGGAGGAGCCCCGAGCGTTCGGGCCCACCGGGGCACCCCACCAATTCCGAGGCAGGCTTAGGCTGGGAAGGGCACCAGGTGGGTCCTAGCGGAAAGGCTTTGGGCAGCGGTGGAAGCTGGAAAACTGAAACCAGAGTTCTAGCTTGTGCCTGTCCCGGTCGCAAAGACGTTTGTGTGCCCACGAATGGGCAACTGAGGGGTCTTTGCAGCCCGCGCAGAGCCGGGGACCCAGCGGAGGTCGGGCTTGGGGTGTGTCTGTCTAGCACAACTGGTCTCCTTCCTTCCCAGGCGGGCTTTGTCCGGCTGTCCGTCTTTCTCCGGCCTGGCCTCTGCCTCGCCGCCAACGGGCCTATCTCAGCCCGGCCTCCCGCGCCCGGGAGACAGGGGGGCCGCAGAGCCTCCACCGAGGTGCGCGGCCGAGACTCGCCCTAACAGCCCAAATCCTGCTCGTCAAGCCAATGACAGGGGCCTATTACTGACTTTGAAGTCAGGCGCAGACAAAAAGGAATCCCCTGGGGGGGGTGTGCAGGGGGAGGAGGGGGGAGGGGGGTAGTCCCTGTCAAACCTGTTTGCTCACAACTGTCTCTTTCTTTCAAGAAAATCATTAAAGCAAACCCATAGGGAGAGGAGCGCCCCGCCTGCCCGGAGTCCAGGAGAGCCGCTTTTCCCCAGTGCTCAGCCCAGAGCAACCGAGAGTCCCCTTCGACGGGCGTGGCGTGGTGGGGAGACTCGAACTCCCGCCCCGCGCGGCCCCGGAGACCCCGCAGGCGGCGGCTCTGTCCAACCCGCTGCCCTCGCGCGTCCCGCAGCCAGAGGGCCGGACCCCGCCTGCAGCCTGCGTCTCCCTGGAGCAGGGGCTGCTTGTGGGGCCCGGACCTCTCGCCTCCTGTGCGGTTGCTTCACGGGTATAACATTTTTTTTTTTACCCAAATACGCGCCACGCTTGCCCCTGGACGCTCCTTTCCTGGGTACTCCCAGGACCAGGAGACCTAACCCACACGTGGCTCAGGGTGGCAGCGGGCAGCGCTGGCAGGGGCAGAGTTGTTTGGGTTTTAGTTAGGTTTTCTTTATCTTAAACCTTGGCAACCGTTGGCTCAGGGGGCACGCTGGCCACCTTTTCTGGAAGATGCGGGATCTGTGGCCTCCTTCCGCTCCTGGCTTGGCAGGCAGAGCCTCTGCAGCCTTCCATGCCCTTCCCAAGCTTTGGATCCGACTCCAAGAACCCTTTGATTTTCTTCCCGTGTCCTGGTTTTTCCATGTAGATATCAACGTCCTTAGAACTGCTAACTTGACAGAGGGGATACCAGCAATGCAGACTAAATCTTACTGAGGTGTGAGTGACTGCCATCTGAGACCCTTCACCTGTGTGTTTTAAAACAGGATGTAGACAACCTCCAGAAACCGCCAGTCCCCTAAAGCAGGGTGGCATTTCCGTCAGGGCAGACCCTGGGGGACTTCATTACATCGCTCTGTCTGGGGAAGCGGCTCCTTCTCAGGCAGCTTCTCTGGAGATCTGAGACTGCCAGGGCCTGAGAAACTTGGCAAGCGGCGGTGCCAGCGCTGCCCTGGAGGACTCTCCTTTCCTTCGGCTCCTTCCCAGCTCAGGCCTTGTTACCATTGTTCAAGCGGACAATGAATTTCAAATCATTTGAATTTGAATATCACGTAATTCACAAGATTCCTGTTAAGAACACTCATCTCTTTATTTGCTGAGTGGGTTGTGCGTGTGTATGAGTCTGAGAGAGGAAGAAAGACAGAGGCGGAAGGGGGCCCAGGAGATCTGGGTGCAGGAGATGCCAAGGTGGGTGCTGTCTGCCTCCCCGGCTGGGCGCGCTCTCCTAGCCTCTGGTCTCGCCCCGGCCTCGGGGACCCTCCCAGACCCAGCTTTGGGAGTGCTGCTCTGGCTGGTTTTCTTGGTGCTGTGGGAAGGAGCCTGGACCTGGGACAAGACGCGTTGGCACTGAGCCGCTGCAGAATAATTAAGAAAATAATGAAATTGGGGGCACAGGGGAGCCACTAGAAATCCTAGGGTGTCGACATAACCGGAGACGGGAGGTCGCCCCCGCCTAACCCTGGAGATGGACTCCGGAGCCCGCGGCTCGGTAGTGTCTGTCGTGGCTCTGGAGAGGGGACCGATGGCGAGAAGAGCCTCCACACCCCCTCCCTCCTCGCCCAGCGCTGGGCCCTGAGTTCGGCTGAGCCGTTACCCGCGGACCCCTGGCCAGTCCCTGGGCACAGGTGGTGGCAGCGAGCTCTCCGGAAGCAGGGAAGGCCGCGGCCCAGGACATTCTTGGGCGGCCTCCACCGATTCTCCATCCTCTCTCTCAAATCCCAGCGCTGGGTATCCACTCCGACCCCCGCAAGGCCCCACGTTTGGTCGGATTTGGGGAAGAGACGAGGTGTCCAAGTCGGACAGAGACTGAAAGGAGTTGGCAAGTTTTCTCTCCTCCGAAGTGAAGAAGTTGCGCTCCTCTGGCGGCCAGTCACCATCCCAAACTTTTTCACTCTTGGGTCGGGAAGAGAAGCAATTAAAATGGCATCCATGCCTTCGGGGCAGGGGTGGAAGGGACCTCAGAAAAACTCAGCCCGATGCCCGGGCGGAGGGCAGGGAGGAAACTGAACACCAGACCCGACGGACCCTGCGCTCTAGGGGGGACCTCCAAGGGGCCCCAGTCGTTGCCGCTCGCTAGCTGCTCCCCACTCCGGAGCTCAGCCTGCCCTGGAGGCCTCTGGCCCGGCCGCACCTCCGGGCCCCGAGGTTCTGCGGGCGCTGGAGCCGCGCGGGGCAGAGGGAAAGTGGGTGTGAGGCGCGCGCTGGGCACCGCGGGAGAGGCGAGCGCGGCGCCCCGGTCTAGCGGGCGGAGAGCGGAGACCAGGGAGTCTGAGAGCCGCAGAGCAGCTCGCGATTTCCTTCCAGTAGCAGGGCCAAGCCCCCGCGGTTTCCCGGCGCCCCGCCCGGGGACCGAAGGAGGCGGGAGAGGGGAGGGAGGGAGCGGGCGGCCCGGGCGCTCGCCGCCGGTCCCCGTCCGCCCTGCACCCCCCGTGGCGCGGCGAGTCAATGGGATTTGCACACTCGAGGTGTAACAGCATTACTGCATTAATTACCATTTCCATTTCACGTCCAGATTGTTTACTTATCTGCGGGAAACATATGTCGGGAGAAGTTCACATTCCGGATTCTGCTCCGCTGCCCAAGGTGCAATTCCGAGGCGGCGGCGAGGGGGAGGGGGAGGGGGGCTTCAGGTTTTTATTACGCCCTCCAGCCTTATCTGCCGCAGTAAATTATGAGGATCCTCCATTGAGCGGCATATGGAGATTATATACTTTTTGAATATCGTTTCCCAAAGCCTGCAGATTTTCACTTTGAAATGAAACAATCCTCCGCCGGCTCCCCCGGGGCTGGGAACCGGCTGCGCTTACCCTAGCGGCCCAGGGGACCCTTTCTGCAGGGCCGGGCGCACCCACGTCCCCAGGGCAGCGCCCCGCGCCCAGCGCCCAGCGCAGCCCCATTTCCCAAGATGTGATATAATCTCCCGGGGAAGTCCGCCCATCAGAGGTGTTTGAGAGCTAAGGCGATACCCCCGCTCTGTTCTCAGTACCTCACCCCGACTTCTGTGAGGCTTGCATTTCTTTGTCATTTTGGATACCCGCATAGACGCGAGCCCACTTGTGCCCTCTTCCTGCGCCGGGAGGTTCCAAACCCGCGGCGAGAGTTGAGGTGTCCGCTCCTGCCCACGGCAGCCTGCCTCTCGCGCCTCACATCTTCCCAAGCGCCTTGGTTTGGCCAATTTTTGGCTTGTTTGTTGTGGGAGCAGAGGAGGTGATGGGGAATGTGCCCACGCCGGGGACCGCTTTCCTGTGAGCCCCACACGGAAACGCTGGCTGGAAAGCATCTGCCTCCCAGCCCCGGGATGAACAAGGACCGACCCGGGGAAGCGCGGACCGAATCCCATCTTTCTTATCTCCCCGAGACTCCTTTCAGCCTGAGATCAGAGAGGGAGGGAAAGCAAGAGAGAATCATTGTTCTTCTTTTTTTAATTTAATATACCAAGCCACCCGTTCAGGTCATTTATATGCTTAATTTAGTGATAAAAGTCAATAAGCAGAATCACAGGAGTCTCCCCTCTTTCTATTTCTTCGACCACATTTTCCCCACAGTAATTGGGAGGAAAGTAAAATACATGTGTCCCTGTTTTGTGTTGCTGTTCAGTGCTTTGTCGACAATGCAATTGTAATAGGTGTGCGTTTGTAATGTTTACCTTAAAAAAAAAAGATGTAAGGAAAAATATGCGTTTTATGCCATTATTTTTCATCTGTTTGGGTTCCATTTGCAGGATTACCCGCACTCCATATGTAGACACCCACTCTCAAAAACCAAATTCAGAAATTTCCTTGAAATGCTTGTTTTTTCTTATTGTAAATATCCCAATGGAAACCAACTGTGGTGTTATAGCAGGAACAATGAAATGGACCAAAGCAATGCAATTAAAGCAGAGAAAAAGTAAGACGAGAGAATAGGAAAATAAACAGATTCTTCTCCACTAAGTATTGTTTTGGGATTTCTAATTTTTGCAAGACTTCTAAGAAAATTGTGAGGTGTCACTTCTCTCTTCTGGATCTATCTGTAATTGAATCTAGGTCACTATTCTAAAGCAAGAAAAGTCTGCTTCCCACTTTCCTACATCAGGCTGAAATTTGGGGGAGGGACGAAGGTCTTGCAATTTCATTTAAAATGTAATGGTGGATGAACTGATAAGCAAATAGGGAAAAAGGAGTCTGCTTAAAAGGGGGGGGGGAAAAGGCATGGTTTTAATATGCTCCAGATGGGGGGAAAATGATTTACATGAGAGTTTATTTCCTCTTTGCTGATATGAAAGAATTACAGATACAAAACCCACTGATCTATAGAATAAAAAAAGAAAAGAAATGTTATTTTCCTGTAAAGGTGTCAGTTCATTTATATTCATTTAACCATCCATCCATCAACTCACTTTCTCACTCCTTGCACATTCTCTCCAGCTCTGTTAAACCTTCTCCTATCAATACACTTTGCTAGAATATGCAATGAAGTTTTCTTTCTTTAAAATATTCTGAGATTGAGATGAAATGGGTAAAGGTGAATAAAGAAGAAAGGGTTTGTTGTTTTTTAAGTATCCCTGATAATTTAACATTAGGATTTCAGGGCAAAATTTTATGCCATATTCAGTTTGAGCACACATAGCATGCCTAAAAGATTATATGCAGAGGATAAGCTATTATTTTTTCTGTAAAATATGCATGCAGTTGAAAACCTTTCTGTAACACAGAAATGTACAAAAGAGGAAATCCTTATGTATAGTCAGATGCCGGTTCAATAATGCATTGTTTCACTAAAATAGCTATTATGGGTATGAACAAGTTTGAATTTCCCTCAGGATTTTCTGATCAGTCAAGGTATGAGCCGTATCAAGTCGTTTTTGTTAAAAGTTGCCAAGTCTAAATAATTGTGTAGTATATATATATCAAGTAAGAAATGAGAGGTGCTATTATGTGGGGACTTCCAAATGGAGAAGATTACTTAAGAATAGGTTTTATTTTTCTTGAAATAAAAGGATGATCAGAATGAAAGATGCTTTTACCATATTCACCAAAATAAAGGGGTGATGAGGTGTCAGCCTCTGTTTTAATGTCATCCAAATGGATGATTGGAGATCTACAGACTTAAGGACAATATCAACCATCAACATCTGGTGATGGTTTCCACAAAAAAAAAAAAAAAAAAAAAAAACCAGAAAATGCATTCCCACAAACTGGAGCTTCTCTAGAATGAAAACTAATTTCTTTTCCTTTCTTATTCTTTCCCCTCTTCATGTTTAGTTTTCCTTTATAAAATATGAACACTACTGTCAGATCAGAAATTTCCTTCATAAGTCTTGATGGATTATCAGCATCATTCTTTGTCATTTTGGTTCCTTCCTGTGGCAATGCATTTTCTCACTCATGTAAGTTTTAATCAAACAAATTGAGTATGAAGCCCAAAGAGTAATAGCTTGGTCAGAAGTAGAAATGTCTCATGTACATTTCTTACCTCAAACTCTACAGACTATTGGGAGTGAGTGTTTATGATATAAATCAGCTGGATAAGGGGACACCTGGAAGACATTGTAGAATTTATCTTTACCGTTGCCTTTTCCCTCCTGGGTTCTCTGGAGTGTCTGTGATACTTACACCTAATAAGAAAGATCTGCTTATTTTGAGTTGTCTTTGAGAATGGAATTGAGAAGAAGAAAAAGCTGAAGACCTGAAGGTGTGTCATCTGTAGAAGAGGTGAGCTGAACTTTTCTCTATCCAAATATACTCATGGTTTTTAATGAGCCATTTATGTATTTGGGTTACATCCTTAGCTTATGTGAGCACAAACAAGGTGTAAATACAAATGACTCCCTATCAGTTGCTGTGGCAATTCTGCCTTGTTACCACTGACTTGGCAAAACTCAAAGTGTATCACATAGCAATAGCAATGTTTATAGCTAACTTATAAGGTGGAGTGGACTGGAATCAGGAGGTCATTCTACTGTCAAGTAAACAACCTTAGCTCTTTGCAGATGGTTGAAGATGCTTCAACATTTCTTGAAAACATATTTTACAATATAGAAGTGAACTGAGCGATAACGAAGGTGGGGATTTTTATTTTAGGAACAGATATTCCAACAGCAAATATGAAACCAAGTCTTGTGATTAGATATCTCTCTGCCCTAGTCCCATCCTTCTGCAGGTGGCCTCTTCTGGAGCTCTCCTGGCATATCAAGACTACCTGTCTCTTGCTCTTCCATGTCAACTCTCAGAGGATATTCTACAGGGACATTTTATTCTTGTCCTCCATTTTAAAAAAATGAAAACAGAAATTAGATTATCTCCACTATTCACCAATGTGTAATGTGATGGACATCTGAATCACCAAGCCCACTGAGAGAAGGAGAATTCATCCCCTTATGAGATAATCTGGAGTCAAAAAGGTGAATTTAATTTGTGACAAACTATTGCCAAATAGAAAATTACTATTATGATTTTACCCTTCTTAGTTGACGAGTATTCAACGAAAGGAAAAACTCAGAATGGAAAAAAAAAATTATTTCGAATCAGACCAAAAGGGATATGTATTTCCTTTCTGTCTTCTACTCAACCTCTGCATTTCAACTAGATGTCAAAATAGCATTTCTTTAGTTAAAGATGCGGAAACAAGTCGAAAAGACCTTAAGTCATGAATATATTTGTCAACCCCTTTAGGGTTCAACTTCCCTACTTTTCTAAGTGGGCAGCTAATTGCCACTACCCAGGGGAACCTAGACTCCTTATGCCAAGGATCCACACCACTGTCAGTGAAACATGGGTGAAAGAGATGATGAAGGGAGTGACATGATTAGTCATGAGTCTTCATAATTGGACTTTAGTCCCCTACTGACGATATCAAGTTCATTCATATCCTCTTGCCCTTAGAAACATCAAAAGTTCTGATTGTCTTACTAGGAGAAATCATAATACTTAAAAACACAAAACCTGGAGTATGAGCAGATACGCCTGGAAGACTCCCAGAGCCCAGTGGAGCTATTGCTTGTCATGGAAACTGAAGTCTACGCACCAAGCCTCAGACCATTCATTTAATGAAGTCACTAGTTTACATGAATAAAAAAGAGTCAGGAAACTTGTATTTTATTCCAAAGGGCAGTGACTGTGCCTAGATAGCTAGATGCAAATGGATAAGAAACAATTGAAGGCAAATGGGTATAACATTTATTTCTTTGAAATCAGTGACAGAGAGGAAAGCCAAAATTGTCAACCATGTTTAGATACCATCCCAGCTAGTGAATTAAGTGAGATTCTTTTTTATTTCAGTAAATGTATTTTAGGGATATATTTTAATTGAATATATTTTCTTTCCAGGACTTTGAAGATTTGTCTCCATCTTCCCTGGGGAGATGTACTCTGTTTGCAATAAGAGAAAGCCACATTGTTTATTAGATTGGTGTTAACTGAGTCTTCAGTGCAAAGAAGCATGCAGAGTACCTTTAGATATTCCCCAAAGCACCAGGAGGTAGGTACTGCTATCACCCCCATTTCACATGGAAGGAAATGGAGGCTCAGAGACATTAAGTGACTCATCCAAGGCTCACAGCCCTTAAAATAGAACTGCTATACTCACTGTCTACCCATTACTGTCTCTCAAGTCAAGCGCTCACTGGAGGTGAGTAAAGAAGGGAACAGAGAGTCTACAGAATTTACAACTGGGGCCAAGACTAAGGAAGAGAAGAGAGTGGAGTATCGTATCGGGGTAAGATGGAGTAGTTGAAACATTTCCCCTTTCTCCGGTGAATGCATAGGATATTCAATATCTAAACCAATCAGGACCCCATGTCAATGTGGATGGTGCCTTCTTACTTGTCCGAGTACACACAAGCTTCAGCCTTATTGGCTCAAGTTTCACTGGCTGTTTCTAAGTCTTACAGACACAGCTAGGGACCAGGACATCACCAAGCTAATCCTGAATCATTACATATTTGGAGGGGCACATTCCAGACCCAGATTTCCTGCAGCGCCAACTAGATGAGCCCCTTTCCAGTCTAATTTCATGTTGCACACTCTGCAGGGCCTCCTATGCTGGGGAGCTTAGCAATTGAAGGTATAATGTGTGAGAAGAAAAAGAAATATTTCCCCAAATCCTGTTTCTTATTCTCCTGCCCCTTGGAAGAGTTAGTAAATCTGTTACCCTATTGCTCCCCTGAATTCCTCAGCAAGATTCTTTAAATCTTCCCAGCTTCTGTGTCTATGCCTTAAATGGGAACAATGGTTTTTGTTTGCTCAATCTGCACTGAATGCTTTTATATCAACTGGCTTTACATTGGCTTGTTAATAATAGTTTGTATTTATCACATATTTCTGGGAAAACCAAAGCTTGACATAAACAAAAAGTAACTAATCACAATGTTTATGTTTAAGGCAACATCAAGACATTCCAAAGCCATCAGTTTCCCAGTACCTGCTTTGGGTACAACCTTTACAGAACTGTTTGGAATCCACTAGTTTTAGAATCCAACCTCATTTTGAATACAGATGGTTCCTAACAAGTCACATTAAAATATTTTTGAATGTATGAAGCCGGAGGAGAGAATCCTATGGAGAAGTGAGGGGCAAAAAACTCGCGTGCAAAATTTGATAATTTTCTAAAAAAAATTTAAAAGGAGATTTAAAATGCTAATGACCTTAACAAGACATTTATTTGTGAGCGGCAATTCATGACATGATCATTGTGTAAATTACAGTTTTATACCCAAGGGTTGCCAACCAGTGGAATGTTTCTGATGGGAAGACCTGACGGAGGCTGGGAGGAAAGAGGAGAGGGAGTGTCAAGGAGAGAAATAAAAGAGAAGGCTGAGTGCTGGTCTTGGTTCTGCCCTTTGATAAGGAACAGAAGGTCAGAGTTGACCAAATTTTCTTCTTTCAAATATGATCTTCTCAATTTGATCACATTAGAAGAGGCAATGTTTTTTATTTTTAATCTTTATTGTTCAGTTTATTAATTACATTGTTTCCCCTTTTTTATCCCCCTATATCTCCCCTCCACCCTGTACCTATCCCACCCTCCACCCTCACCTCCCCCTCCCCAGTGTCCTCTCCCATTGTTGCAAGATTTTTGTCCAATCTCTTGCTGTACTTCCCACAACCCTTTTCTCCCCAAGAATTGTCAGTCCATTCCCTCTCTATGTCCATGTTTCTGTTATATTCACCAGTTTATCTTGTTCATCAGCCTATCAATTCACTTGATTTTTATGTTCATTTGTTGATAGATGTGTATTTGTTGTTCATAATTTATATTTTTACCTTTTTCTTCTTCCTCTTCTTAAAGAATATCTTTCAGCATTTCATATAATACTGGTTTGGTGGTGATGAACTCCTTTAGCTTTTTCTTATCTGCGAAGCACTTTATCTGATCTTCAATTCTGAATGATAGCTTTGCTGGATAGAGTAATCTTGGTTGTAGATTCTTGCTATTCATTATTTTGAATATTCCTTGCCACTCGCGTCTGGCCTGCATCGTTTCTGTTGAGAAATCCGTTGACAATCGTATGGGTGCTCCCCTGTAGGTAACCAACTGTTTTTCTCTTGCTGCTTTTAATATTCTCTCTTTATCTTTTGCTCTTGGCATTTTAATTATGATATGTCTTGGTGTGGTCCTCTTTAGATTCCTATATTTTGGGGTTCTGTGTACTTCTTGGGCTTTTAAGTCAGTTTCTTTCACCAGGTGGGGGAAGTTTTCAGTCACTATTTCTTCAAGTAGGTTTTCATTAACTTGCTCTCTCTCTTTTTCTGGCACCCCAATAATTCGGATGTTGGCATGCTTGAGGTTGTCCCAGAGGCCCCTTATGCTATCTTCAATTATCTGAATTCTTTTTGTTTCTTGCTTTTCCAGCCGAGTGGATTTTGCTTCTTGTATTTCAAATCTTTGACTTGGTTCTTGTGGCCCTCTGGACTGCTTTTAGGACTTTGTGTAATATTATTTACTTCAGTCTGTGAATGCTTGATTTCTAGTTGGTCCTTTTTCATATCCGTGAGGGTCTGGTTCATATCCTCAGAGGTCTTGTTCATTTCCTTGAGGGTCTCATTCATTTCCTTGTAAGTCTCATTTATTTCCTGGTTGGTATTGTTTATTTCCTCGTAATTCTCATTAAGTTCATCCGCCTTTTCTAGGAGCCTCTTGAAAAGCCTTATAACCGTGGTTTTGAACTCTATGTCTTGTCGTCTTTTCTCCTCCATTTCTTTTACACCTGATTTCTTTCCATATCTCTGCATGGTGGCTGCTTTATGTGGTAGATATCCTCAAAGGGACAGTGGCTCAGCCTCCCCAGTTACCTGAGGTGGATACTCTTACTGCAATCCTTTATGGGTTGTATTCAGTGTTTTTGAATTTAAACCCAGCTTGTTGTTGTTAGCCCTAGGAGGGTTTGACCTCCAGGTCAATTGGCTGTGAAGGGAGACTGTGTTCAGGTTGGATGGGCGGAGTCTCTGAGCTGCGCAGGCAGCCTCAGTGTCAGCTATGTCCTATGTGGCGCTCGCGTGTGGGGGTCTCTGTTGGATGGGGATGGCTGCAGGCACCTCCAAGAGAAAGCCGCTAGTCTCTTCCCCTTGCCAGACAACTCTGCCTCTCCCCAAATGTGTCTGCACACCCAAAATCTAGCCCAGGGTTGTAAAAGATGTGGTTTCCAGGACCAAGAGACAAGTTTCCAGGGGGCAAGTCACGGGTTTGTGTGACACTTGCGCGCAAACTTCTTTTCCCAGCCTCCGGGTTTCTCGCAGACTAGGAGACCTCTGCAGCGCCCCGCTTCCAGGGTGCGTCCCCCGGACCTCGGACCTCGTCTGGCACTGGGGAATCTGTGCGGTGGGACGTCTCCACGTCCCCCGGATCTCGGACCTTGCCTGGTGCTTGGGAATCCGTGCAGTGGGACGTCTCCGCCCTCCCCGTTGGCGAAATCAGCCGGGGTTGCTGCTCCAGCCCTACAGCCACGTGCGTGACCAGGACAGCTCCTAACCTGTTTCCGTCTTCAAGGCTGCACTCCCGCTGCTCCTCTGAGTCTCAGTGTCCCACCTTTAGTTTTATTTGTGGAGTTTTCACTCAGCCAGCTTTCTGGCGATTCTGGGTGATGTCTGTTCTGCTGTTATGTTGTAGTTCTTAAATCGTTGCGCGGGGCAGAACAATAGGTGTTTACCTGTGCTGCCATCTTGGTGTTCCGAGGCAATGTTTTTTAGAAAAGACAATGATGCTGGGGGAAATGGAGGAAAAAGAGGAAGACCAAAAATGAAATGGATTGACTCTTAAAGAAGCCGTAGGCATGAGTCCGCAGAAGTTGAGCAGGGTTAATGAGGACAGGACATCACTCATTCATAGGGTTGTCAGGAGTCAGAACTGGCTCAAAGGCATGTAATCCACACACTTAATATATGTTTTTTAAGTTGGCTTATTTTTTGTCCTACTTTAGTCTCATTTTATATGAATCATGAGTTTGTTGTGGTAGATTTCTTTTTTTATATAGATAATACTAACTAAAATTTTAAAATTTCCCCTGTAATAGTCAAAATATCTCCAGTGACACACTTTGGAAGAAACACTGGTCTAAAGTGAAGAAAGATCACAGGAGTTAAGTGATTTATCAAAATTCACACAGCCTGACAACAGAAAAGGTTAGTTTATAGCCAAATCTTTTAGGGACTGGCCCAGCAACCTTTCTTTCCTTCTATTTCTCTCATTTTTCATAGAAGCTAAAAGAAAGGGCAGTCAATTAGTACTTTCTTTTTTTAATTGAATTTATTGGGGTGACATTGGTTTGCAAAATCATGCAGGTTTTGAGTATACAACTCAATAAAACATCATCTGCGCACTGTATCACCAAAACCAAAATCTTTTTCTGACCCCATTTTCACCCTCTTTGCCCACCTCCACCCCTCCTCCCCTTTCCCTCTGGCAATCATCACACTGTGTCTATGTGAGATCTATCTATCTATCTGTCTATCTATCTATCTATCTATCCACACACATACACACACACACACACACACACACACACACACACACACACACCACAGAGAGTGTCTAGATTATTATGATTTCTGAATGCATAATCATCTGGCCACTCAGTGTATATCCTACATAATAAAAGGCTAATATGCAAATTGTCCCCTCAACCAGGAGCTCGACCAGCAGGCAGGCCAGCCAACTGTCCATGTTCCCTCCCCCTGAACAGGCTGGCTAGACCCCATCCCTGCACGAATTCATGCACTGGGCCCCATACATACACACACACACACACACACACACACACACACACACACACATCCTATTTAATAAAAGAGAAACATGCAAATTTGACTGTACCTTTGCTCATGATTGGCTATGCTACCAGCCACTCAGAAGCGGGGGGTGGGGCCAAGTGGCAATGAGCACCCAGTCCCCGGGTGCTGTGCGGAAAAGTGGCAGCAGCAGCAGCAGAGGTGGTGGTGGCAGTGGCAGGGAGTGACCGGCCCCCGGGCACTGTGAGTGGAAGTGGCAGCGAGCGCCCAGCCCCCAGGGCCAGGTGGTCACAGGCAGCCAGGGCTGAGCTGAGCAGGGCGATGGCTGGGGGTGAGCCATCAGTTGGACATCCCCTAAGGGCTCCCAGTATGTGAGAGGGGGCAGGTTGGGTTGAGGGACCACCCACCCCTAGTGCATGAATTTCATGCACCAGGCCCCTAGTGTGTGTGTGTGTGTGTGTGTGTGTGTGTGTGTGTGTAAACATATATATAGTAAGTGGCCAGATTATTATGCATTTAAAGATCATAATAATCTAGCCACTCAGTGTATGTTTTTATTTTGCTTAATCCCTTAACCTTCTTTCATCTAACCCCCTTTCAGCTCCCTCTGACAGCTGTCAGTCTGCTCTATGTATCTATGGGTCTGTTTCTATTTTGTTCATTAGATTCTACATGTAAGTGAGATCATATGATATTTGCCTTTCTCTAACTGGTTTATTTCACTTAGCATAATAATCTCCAGGTCCATCTATTCTGTCACAAATGGTAACATTTATTTATTTATTTATTTATTTATTTATTTATTTATTACTGCAGAGTAGTATTCCATTGAGTACATATACCACAATTTTTTTTATCCACTCACCTACAATGGGCATTGGGCTATTTCTAGGTCTAGACTATTGTAAATAATGCTGTAATGAACAATGTGGTGCATATGTTATTTTTAATCAGTATTTTGGCTTTCTTTGGATATATTCTCAGAAGTGGAATCACTGGGTCATAAGACAATCCTATTTTTAGTTTTTTCACGTAACTCCATATTGATTTCCACAGTGGCTGCACCAATCTGCATTCCCACCAACAGTATTCCAGGGTTCCCTTTTCTCCACATCTTTGCCAATACTTGCTGTTTGTTAATTTATTGATGACAGACATTATTCTGGCAGGTATGAGGTGGTATCTCATTGTGGTTTTAATTTGTGTATATATCTGATGATTAGTACCGTTGAGCATTTTCTCTTATGCCTATTAGCTTTCTGTAGGTCCTCTCTGGAAAAGTGTCTATCTAGGTCCTTTGCCTTAATTGGGATGTCTTCTTGGTGCTGAGTAATATAAGTTACTTATATATTTTGGAAATTAACACTTTATTAGATGTACCATTGGCAAATATGTTCTTCCATTCATTGGGCTCCCTTTCCATTTGTTAGTGGTTTCTTTTGCTTCATTAGCACTTTCTCTTAGGGGAGAAAGTTATGAAGATTCACCAGGTTCTCCCAAAAAGTTTAAATGCTCTCTTGGTAGTCCCTTATCTCTGTATTCAGAATGTCTTCATTCTGTTAATTATATTGTACAAAACCTAATGCATTTTCACAGGAATTGGGGGGCGGGGTTAAGATGTTGGGCTGGCTCTATGGGAAGGAGGATTCTGAATGGGCTTTGAGAGCCAGGGCTGGCCGTCCTCTAAAAAGGTGAGCTGGGCAGGACATGTCAGAAATGGAAGAAAAGGCCACTAACCATGATCAATTCAGCCTCAATCTCTGTGCCTTGTAAAAATGCAGTGAGTCAGGGAATGCAGTTTCCTGAGTCAGGGTAGTCCCAGGGCTGTGCACTGCCCAACTGCCTGCCTGCCTCGGTGTTAACTTGGAGCACCTGTGGCCCTAGCATTGTATTCTTAATCTGAGGCCTTGCTAAATATGTGGTTGTTTCCAAAATCGTGTGGCCTTCAGTCTTGTATTTGTCACTCTTAGCACAGGTTCCAAAGTAAAAGTAAAAATAACAAAACAAACAAACAAAAAACAATGAAGCCGTTTGATCCAATGGAAGAAAAAAAGCACCTGAAAAATCATGTATTTTGTCGCAGACTGGTTTTCTTCGTGTTTGTTTTGAGGGTCTGACATCTCATATGCTACTCTTTTTCCTTCTGCCACATTTCTCACTCAGAATTACTTCAGAGCTTTAAACCTCCTGCTGTAAAGAATGTATTTTTAACAAACCTCCCTGCTTACTTCATTTTGTACAGCTGCTCATCCTCTAAGCAGTCCTCACAACATTTGTAGGTATTATCTCTCGTTTACAGAAGAAACTGGATCTGTGAGAAGTTAAAAGGCTTGCCTACAGTCACAGCGCCAATAGGACGAGAACCTGAAAGTCAGATATTTTCCCTCCCAGTTTGGGGCTCTTGCTATCACTCTGTTATTCATAAGCAAATTCATCCTCTATGTTTCTTTTTCCAGAGTCCTCAGGTCCTGCCTCAGTCTTATTTCTGCAGCGATAGCTCTTTCATTAAGGACTCTTATGCCTTGTGTTTGGTTTGTCTTTTGGGTCTTTTCCAGGCATCAGATTATGATTTTGGTTAATAACTTGGGTGTTAGAATCAGATCCTTGAGTGGGAGCTCTGCTGCTTGCTAGCTGTGCTGACTCTCCTTGTCCCATTTTCCTCATCTGCAAGATAGGCATAGTCACAGTACCATCATCTCAGGATTGTTTTGAGGACATTATGGTCGCAAAGTGCTCAGTTCGATGCCACACACTTCATAAGTGTTAGCTATAATTTTGGATTTATTATTTTCTTTCACTTTTTTAAAATCCTTTTTTCCCCCATATATATTTTTTCTGATGAATGAGAATATCAACTAAGGGTCTGTTCTGCCCATTTCTGCAAAGTATGTCATACTTTTTCTTTTTAAAATGACACAAAGAGCATCCCCATCCTTTTCCCCCTTCCCATATGACTACAGTTTGCCCATCATTACACAGGCAATTTCTTTTTCTTCAAAGCACAATTGGGGTTAAAAGCACAGTTCAAGAATTTTTAATTGGCAAATCTTATTTGCTTTCTCCCAGTTATATTGAAAAGAAAAGAAAAGCATCTCTCCTGTTCAGAAACACTGGCCCATTTGGTGGTCAGGATTTGGAAATGGCAAGGGGGATTTCAATGAGTCTCTCTGCTCCAAGGTTGGAGATGTTACCCATCTCCTCCTGCTTCCTCATCCAGCTTTTCCCTGCCTCCTGAATCCATCATAGTCCTTTTATTTATTTTTTATTTTATTTATTTATTTTTTTAAAATATATTTTATTGATTTGTTACAGAGAGAAATTGAAAGGGATAGAAAGTCAGAAACATCGATCAGCTGCCTCTTGCACGCCCCATACTGGGGATGTGCCCACAGCCAAGGTACATGCCCTTGACTGGAATCGAACCTGGGACCTTTTAGTCCACAGGCCGATGCTCTATCCACTGAGCCAAACCGGTTTCAGCCATCAAAGTCCTTTTAGGTCACTGCATCCCTCAAGGCTCTAAGTCTTTTCTTCCAGAGCCAGACTCTGGGAATCTGGCCCATCCTCTCCATACTTTTCCCCTCCTTCTGTCTCACTGTAATCTCTCCTCTCTCTCTACCTCCTAGTCCAGCTTCCTCCTCTTCTCTTACTACATTTTTATTCATTCAACCAATAGTCATGGAGTACTAATCATATTCAAGCATATTTTGGTGCTAAGGATTCAGAGGGGAATAAGGCCAATCCCCTGGAGACTACTGTCTGCCCTTTAGTGAAGTGAATGAATATGATTCCTGTTCCAAAAATCACTGCACTTTATTTAGCTCTGTCTAGTATTCCGCCACAAGATATCTGTATAATTATAGGCTACTTACTATACCTTTCAGGGTTAGTTTACTTATCAGTTAAAAAGAGGATTAGCCCAAGTTGGTTTGGCTCAGTATAGAGCATCGAACTGTGGACCAAAGGGTCCTAGATTTGATTCCAGTCAAGGGCATGTACCTGGGTTGCAATCTTCTCCATGGGGCAGAGCCTGCAGGGAACCAGCCATTGCCTCACCAATAGAAAGATGTGGACAAGGAACCCGAAAGGCTTAGTCAACCTTGAAGCTCTGAAAGGTCAGAGCCAACAACTCCCTATCTAGTTGAGACAAGGGTGGCAAGGGCAACTTCCCCAACAAATAATCATGTGAATCCTTACTGATAAGATAAGCTGGTTATTTCCTGCCTAAAGGCAATGGGTGTATTCCCAAAACCTAAATAAAAAGAATGGCAAGGCCAAAGCAAGAGGCAGTCCTTCCGCTAGAGATGGGCTGCCGCCTGCCCCCCCCCCCCCCATTTTCCCAAATAATATTTTTCTGAGTCTCTTTATTCATTTGGGTGCAGCCTTCTCCAGAACCCGAACCCTGAACCAGGGAACCTGAATCAGGTGGGACGTGAAAAGGATTCTCACCAGGGCCCTGGTCAGGGCTCATGCAGGAGGCAACCTATTTCTGTCACATCAATAGTTCTCTCTGTCTTTCCCTCTTTCTTTCACGCTCTCTGAAAATCAATGGAAAAATATCCTTGGGTGAGGATTTTCTAAAAAGGCAGGGGGGATTAAAATAGCAATTTCAACAATTTGCCACAGATGAGTTGTAAGAATTAAATGAGATTACATGCAGGGTACCCAAGCAGGTGCCTGGCACATATTAAATGCCCAGGAAAAGTACCAATTGCTATGTGTTATTATTAACTGTATTGACACAGCAGAAACCAATGGGGAGGACTACTTTATGAATTTAGACTTTTTCTTCTTTTTCCTTTCCTATGATATTTAAGCAGGAAAGTCCTATATGTTTTCTAAAGTCAGTTATCTAATAATTGTTTATAAAATCTAGATTCACTTGATAATCCCTCCATGTTTCTGTACAGAGACAGTAAAATGTCAGAATAATAAACTAAAAGAAAGGGATTAGTCTATTTTCAGGGTCAGTAGAGTGTCAGGAAGAATCAGGAACAAATGTATAAAAACTTGCTAAATTCCAAATCTGTGGTCTGTGGGGACCTGGGATTTTAGAAGCTGGGAGCTGAGAGAAACCATTGACAGCTTTAAGGACAGCCTCACATTCTCATATAAAAACAGTCAAGGGGGCTAAGGTGCTATGGTCAAGGCCATGGCAGAGCAGGTCTTTGGATACCTACCTCTGTGTGAGCTCCACCTCACTGTGCTGCCAGGACAATGGATGAAAAAATGTAGTCCATTGTTCTGAGCTTCTTTGAATAATTTTGTGTGTGTGTATATATACAGAGGTCTCTGATGGGATGATCTGTGAACTTTCATGATGCACAAGCAGATGTAAATTCTTACAATAATGAGCATTCTTACTACTGATAGCCCAGAACAATAATTGCCTGCATATTGGCTGCCTACTCTGTGCCAGGGACTTTGTATTCATTCTCTCATTTCCTCCTCAGACCCACTTTTCAGGGTAGATGTCATTTTGTCCTGAAGAAATTAAGGCTCAAGGAGGTATTCCATAGGTCCTAACAGTCTCGGGTTGGAAATGAGATCCGTGTGTCTTTAAGATACATGAGCTTTACCCTTTGTCTTGCTGCTTGATTTGTGCTCAGAACTGTCTTCTTGAGAAAGTGACAAAAAGAGAAGTACAGTGTGGAGGAAAAGGACCAGAGGGAGAGGACAAGGAATTTCTGGAGGGCCAATACAAGAAGACTTCCTGAAAGAAGTCAATTTGTCAAGCCAGAACTGAGAGAAAATGTGTGGGGGATGGAGGTGGGAGAGGAGGGGTGTGACAATAAAATGTCTTAATATGGGTTTTTCCATATTCATTGTTTGTGTCAAATTTTTAAAATTATATTCTTGGTTTAAGAATATAAAATAAGCCCTAGCCAGTTTGGCTCAGTGGATAGAGCATTGGCCTGCGGACTCAAGGGTCCTGGGTTTGATTCTGGTCAAGGGCACATGCTCAGGTTGCAGGCTTGATCCCAAGTAGGAAGCATGCAGGAAGCAGCCAATCAATGATTCTCACTCATCAATGATGTTTCTATCTCTCTCTCTCTCCCTTCCGCTCTGAAATAAATAAAAAATATTTTTAAAAAGAATATAAAATAAGACAGGGCTGGCTTTTTTACCCAGCTTAATTTTTTGCATTTATACGACAAAAGTGTAGTTGCTAAGAGTCAAGAGAAGAGGGAAGGTGTGGCTGACAAAGCACCAGGACATTGTCAAGTGATGGGACTGCTCTGTATCCCAGTTGTACTGATGGTCCCACCAATCTGCGCACCTGTTAACATTCATATACTGCTTTTTTTTATATTGAAAATAAAACAAAATGCTATAAAACAAGGCACAGAAACTCATCCAAGGGCACTTGGGTTGTGTTCATTAGGATACAGAAGTAGTTAAATTGGCCCACTTTAGGTTTGCCATCTGATGCTCTCTCCATACAGCCCAATGTCCAGCTGACCTTGTTTTGGTACCAGTGGGGTGGGCATGAGAGGAGAAATCACATTCAGGTGGAAATGAACAACGTATATTTTTGTGTGTAAGAGGCCATTATCATCTCAAAGTATAGAGGACATTTTCCCTAAACCTATTATCTTATGTAATTAAAAACAGGTAAAGAGATTCTCATAGAATGTTATCAACTAACATTAAACCTTCTTGCAACTATAATAGCAACTACTATAATTTACTCTTCTTGATCTTTTTTTTTTATTGTTTAAAGTATTACAAATAGTAGTACATATATTTCCTTTCCCCCCCTGCCATTAACCTCCCCCCGGCCTCCTCTACCCCTCAGCACATGCCCTCACTTGCCCCCACCTCCTCGTGTCTTGTATCCATTGGTTATGCTTATATGCATGCACACAAGTCCTTCGGTCAATCTCTTACAGCCCCCGCCCCCCACTCTCCCCTGCCTTCCCACTGTAGTCTGACAGTCTGTTCAATGCTTCTTTGCTTTTGTATCCATTCTTTCCCCCCATTTCTTTTCTTTAAAAAATCTTGCGTCTGCATACTAGAGATAAACATTTAAGAACAAAAAAAAATGTTTGAGTCTCAGTTTCAATGTCCAACAGTTCTGAGTCTTAGACAACTACTATAATTTACTGATAGTCGCTCAAAGTATCAGAAATTATATCTCTATGCATTGTTTCATATCTTCCTCACCCTCACCCTTAAATAAGGAAGGAAATTAAAGTTCAGAGGGGTGGAAGCACATGCACAACGCCACAGGGCCAATCCCTGGCAGAATTGGAGTTTCAATCTCCACTCAGACTGCAGGAGCTGGTGTCCTTCCTCTAAGTTCCAATGGTCACTTTAGCTGGACACACCTCATCCTACTGAAGAGCCATCCCTGCCCCACTGCTCATCCTCTTCACTCTCCACACTGGCCATCCCATTTCCCACTCTGCCCACTTGGTCTCTCCATACCCCAATTCTGACTCACTCGTATGCATCTCCTTAAAAGATTTGCCACACTTTGAATCCATGTAGTCCCAGCCCTCCCATCCTTCCCCCTGTGCTCTTGGAACCACCTCCAGGAGATTGGAAGCAGGAAAAAAAGAAACACAGGAATTTGGAAGAAGATGAGCTGCTGGTACTTCACACAGTCATCCATACTTGTTCTTTAGACCTTATTATAAACTAGAGACCTAGTGCAGGGATTCATGCACCAGTAAGGTCCCTTGGCCTGGCCTGCACCCTCTCACAATCTGGGACTCCCTGAGGGATGTTGGACTGCTGGATTCAGCCTGGTCCCCACAGGCCAGGTCAGAAGGATCCCACAGGTGCATGAATCTGTGCACCAGGCCTCTAGTATGCATATACGATCTTTGGTTAATCTCTTCCCACCTTCCCCCAATCTCTCTTCCTTCTAAGATTCATCAGTCTGTTTCATGTTTCCATGCCTGTGTATTGAACGTCTGCCCCCTGGTGGTCAGTGTGCATCATAGCTACCGGTTGCACAGTCAAGCAGTCACTTAGGCAAATGATAGATAGATAGATAGATAGATAGATAGATAGATAGATAGATAAAGATCTTGTTTTATTGCCTGTTGACTTAGATCAGAGATTGTTATTCTCTATCTATCTATCTCTATCTCAGGCATCTAGTGGTCATCACAGAGATCTGTGATCTTTGATCAGTGTTGTTATAAATGCAAATTCTTAGGCCCCTATTCAAATTTACTGATTCAGAAATTCAGGAGTGGTGCCCAGTCATCTGGGTTTTAACAAGGCCTCTGGGTGACACTGAAGTTCATGAAAGTTTAAGATCTGCTGATCTAGATCAGTGCTTCTCAAACTTTAATATACATAAAGATCATCTGAAGATAGAGCTTCCAGATTTAGCAAATAAAAATATAAGTATACTTATATGACATACTTATACTAAAACACTATTTATTGTTTATTTAAAATTAAAATTTAACTGGGCCTCCTGTATTTTATCTGGCAACTCTGATGAGTATTTTTCTAAACTGCAGCCTCTGATTCAGTAGGTCTGAGGTGGAGCTTGAGTTTCTGCATTTCTAACAAGCTCCCAGGTGAGATCGGAGCTACCCAACCACACTGATAGCAGCAATCTAGACCTACTTGTTCAATCAGATTCCTGGACCCTCCCGTAACCTATTGAATCAGAATGTCCAAGGGAGACGCTGATTTAGAATATTGTAACCAATATCAGTCCTGAGTTGGGGAGACATTCTGTAAGTTTGGATCTTACACATACATGTAACTTCACACACACAATAGTTAGTAGGGGGAGAAACCAAGATGGCGGCATAGCTAAACACCTAAACTGCTGCCTCGCACAACAATTTCAAAACTACAACTGAAAAAACACAATAGTAGTGATGAGCCAAGAATGAAGTGGTTCTGCTGAGAGGTGGGACGAGGAAGGGATGCTTGCTGAGGTGGCTGGAGAGTTAACTGTAGGTTTGGAGGGCCCAGAATATTGGAGGCCGAGAGCACCTGCAGGGAAGGAGCAAAACTCAGGGCTCCTCATCACCCCAGGCTCATCAAAGACAATCACATTTTCCCAGTGTGGAAAATACCAGTAGGTACAATAATTGAAACCCTCTTGATTGAGAACTCTATATCTTATTTCAGTTGATTCATAAACAACACTTTAAGTTTAAAATTCTCTCCCCCATTTAGTAGATGAAGAACCCAAGGCTCAGAAAGACTTAGTAACTTGCCTAAGGTCATCTAGCTCAAATCCCAGAGGCAGCCTTTGAACACAGGTCTGTCCCCAAAGCCCCTCTCCACCCACTGCATGTCTCTCTCTACTGATACCTGGTCTTGTGGAAGATTCTGAAGCACATGGTGGTTCCTGGAGAGACCTGGCCACTGCCCTCTACGATTGTGGCCATAGTCCTTCCTTCATGGCCTCTGCGTTCAGCTTGCTGCTAGCTGGGCCTCTCCCCCTGCCAAAGTCTCACAGGCGCAGACCCCGCCTTTCTCCGTGACTCGTCTGCTGGTTTGTGTCTCCCCAGGCTGTGCCCTGCATGGTAGAAGCTCCTGGAGAGGGCCTGCCCACCCGCTTCATTAGACCCATTACTCTCCACCTTTTGCCACAGTGGGGTTAGTCGTGTATTTATTCCTGATGCACTTTTTTCCTCCCTTTGATCTTCCAGAATAGCCACTTCAATTTAGGTTTCTACCTGAACATGATGAAATTCCAAGCATGTTCTCAACTCCATCCCAGGTTTCAAGGTGTATTAGTTGAAAGAATTCCTCTCCAGCTGAGGAAATAATATTGGTCTGAGCAATGCTGGAGAGTTGGAAATCCCAGAATCATGATGGATAAGACGTTAGAATTTCAAACTCTTAATTCTACTGATTTCTCATCCTTTTGATCTTTTCAGCATATGTCAGGATAGCTAAATTTGTGTAATCTGGAAGGGATAGGGCTGGTTAGCTCTGGTTTTATTGTGACCTACTTGTGTCATTTAAATAATAATAATAATAATAATAATAGTAATAATAATAATAATAATAAGCAGCAGCCAGTGGCTGAACCACATAAGGACATCCTTACAGCTTCTACTGTTCCAAATCCCAGGCAATTATTTGGGGTTTAGAAAAGTGACTGAATCAGATGAACAGCCTGAGATGGATTTTGTTTTGCCTTTAAGCAAGCTCCAGTCATCCTTTGTAGAGTCCGTGAGCAAGAGAATAGCCAAGAGACACACAGCTCTTTTCAAGGACAGAAATGGGGAAGAAAAGTAATATTTCCTGAGTATTTAGGTTGTGCCAGGCACTTAACTCACTTAATCCTCTCAATAGCTTTAGGTCGTAGATCTTATTATCCCCATTTTACAGATTAGAGTCTAGCTCCAGAGGTTAAGAACCATGCCCTAAGTTCAAATGGCCAGAAAATGACAAGCCTGGAATAAGAACTCAAGTCTGTCTGATTTCAAAGTCCCACTTTCACAGTATGTAGGCTAGAGAATTTCTTAATGCATTCTGAAAAGAAAAAGTGTTTGATTTGTTTCTGTGTTTTACAATGAAAAAAAAATGTGTTGTTTAAAAATACTGTACTCTCACAGATATCAGTACTAACTAAAAGCTCTGCTAGTAAATGAGAAATATTAATAAAGCAGTGGAATATAATGTAGGGATCTGAGAATCAACCCAACAGAAATTAGGGGAGCAGATAATGGACTACTTAATAAATGGTGTTGGGGCAACTGACTTTTCATGTTAAAATAAATATAAAGTTCAATTTCTACCTCACTTTTACTAGAGTCTGTACATTAACAAACAAATTAAGATGACTTATCTAAAAATGAAAACGAAAACAAACATCTTAAAGAATCATTAAAATGATTTCAAAAAATGTACTCTGTGATCTTAGGGCAGGGAAGACAAAAAATAGAAACTATAATGGGAATGATTAACAAATGTGGCTATCAAAAACATTTAATATTTTTATGAAACAAAAAGCTTCACTTGCAATGATAAAAAATGAGAAGCAGCCTGAAGAAAGATATTGGCAAGATGTGTAACTGTCAAGATTAGTATTGAGAATGTTTTAAAAGACCAAAAAAAAAAAAGTAACTTCTGCAAATCAATATGCCAAGCCAGACAGTCTAGTAAATAAATGGGC
Source organism: Antrozous pallidus (assembly GCA_027563665.1). Lineage (NCBI taxonomy): Eukaryota > Metazoa > Chordata > Mammalia > Chiroptera > Vespertilionidae > Antrozous > Antrozous pallidus. The sequence goes on along the minus strand of CM050524.1, from coordinate 31,919,626 downwards.
AAAGATTCTAGAACAAGAAGTTCACAGAAGAATAAAGATGTCCAACTTCACAGGGAAATAACAAAATGATGCAATTGGCAAAATTACTTATTATTAATAAATAAATAGGAATGAGAGTATGGGCTGATGGAAACTTTCTCATAGTACTGCTATTAGTGAAAATTTGTACAGCAATTATGAAATCCATTTTGGTAATATCAGATTAAAATCAGCACTGTGCCTAACCTCTCAGAAACTGGCGTGCAGACATCCATGTCTCCCAGAGGGACTCACAGGAGGTGCAGTCCCACAGGATTCTGCTCTCAGGAGGGCTTTGTGCTTGGTTTTATGCTTTCACCATCTTGCAATTATTAATGGCTTTATTTTTGAAATTGTGCTTTTAAGTAAATTCAATCGAAAATGGAGCATGGCATGAGCAGAGGAAATTGGGGCAATGTGCATAACCCCATTCCCTGCTACCCGATTCACAAATAGCATTCACAGTGCCCATGAGCACAGAATTCCAGGGGACCCAGAATGCATGGGAGTTCAGCGTGACTCAGCAAGAACCAGGTAAGCGTGCGACATCTAGGACTGAGTAGGCAGGGAGCTGACAGCCCTGAGGGGCCACAGGTTCAGTCTGAGCCAGAATTTGCTGCAGATGCAGAAAAACGGGAGCAACAAAAGCACATGAGCAACCAAAGAAGCCTACCATGTCCTTCCTCATGGCACTTCCCCATGTTAACCAACCACTTAGGCTGAACATGATGTCACCAGAAGAAAAAAGAAAGATAGACCAACTCGGTTCCTTTTCCTTTCAGTCCTTCCTTACTCTTCAGTAAGCTGATGGCAGAGTGCAGGTAAAGGGTGCATGAATTAAGAAGTGGAATAAAAGCAGTTGAGTTGGTTTTGTGAGGTGTTTCTACTTTTCTGGTAAGATAAAATGCATCTGCATCTAGGAGCTATAAAATGCATGTTGTGTGATTTCAGTGATTTCCCATCTGAGTTAAATATGCTTACAACATTTACATTTAAAATGGGCATTGCACAATATAACAATAAAAGGTAAAATTCATGATAATCACTTAAATTTTTAATTTTGCTTAGAACGACATTAGGATACCACATAAAAAACACCATTACAAGTTGAGAGACAAAGAGATAGAGATAATGTCAGAGAAAGGAAAAAGTCTTACATTTCAGTACCTTTAATAGCACCTTTTCCCTATGTTTTGAATGGGGATGGGAGAGAGGGGCAGTCCAGCAGTTCATTTTTCACTGGGCACACAAATTAAGTAGCCAATTAGTTTTACGTGGTAACATGAACAAGACTATCCATTTCAACATGGCTGTAAAAAAAAATTTTAATGGAAATAATTCAATGTCTAGGAATAGGAAAACAGACAGATATGGCATAGTCCGTATGATGGAATAAACATGTTAATTAACCAAATCCACAGATACATGAGTAGAAATCAAAAACAAAAACAACGTTAAGAAAAAGTTAAATCTGGAGAGCATTGCATTAGGTATAATTTCATAAAACACCCACAGAAATTATTACTTATGGATGTGTTTTTTATTTAAAAAATGGTCAGACTATAGAAATATTGACCAGTCACACACCAAATTCATGACAATGATTTTATTTAGAGAGAGGGAGAGGGAATGGGGCCATGAAGAAGAAAATGGAAGACCTTGAAATTATTTTAAATATTTTATTTCTTTAAAAGATACACTATGTTAACTTTATTCAATTGAATGCTGATTACCTGGGCTTGATATATATTGTTCTTACTGATCTCCATATTGGGTTCAATTTTTTTTTAATCCTCCTAATTTAAACAAGATATACCAGCCATATCTCCCACTGCTTTGCCATCCCCAAAAAGGGAAAAGAAAATTTGATGAAAATGCTATATAGAGACCCCCATGTGTCTGCTTCTTTGAACAAGATGCTAAAACGTGATTCTACTTATTTATCAATTTGGGAGAAAGGCCTGGAGTAAATCTCTGGTGTTTGTGAGCAGAGATTACTATTATGCACAGGCCATGAGCTAATCATCTGCTGACACATCATGCATCTGATTTCCAGAGTGGAATGCATCTTCCTTTTTTTTTTTTTTTTAACTCTTGAATCAATTTTTTTTTTAATGCACAGAACTTCTATGTCCTGAATTTACTAATAAGAAGTCAGACTTTTGGAATGTTCTGTTGCCTTCTGGAGGATGGTTACATTCTTGGCCTTGGACCAGACCAGCACACAATGGTGATTTACTGATGTATGCAGCCCCTGAGTCCTGGCTCCCACACAGAGCTGTAATAGCTCTTTAAAACTCTGACGGCTTGAGTTTCAACCCATTCACCATAAGCACAATATAAGATGGAAGTCATTTTTGGCTGCAAAGGCATGATGTAGCCCATTTGTGTATAAAATCATGGCAACAAAAGGAAAAGAAAGTTAACCTAGGAAAGTGATGTCTGTTTTCACTTTTGTTTTTCATTCCCTTCCTTTCTAGATGCTGGCCTTGTTACTGGGAACTTGGCTGCTCTTTGAGGCCTGGAGCAGCAGGTACTGACAATAGGTGGCCCTTTAAGTTCAGCCCAATATTCTTCTATCTTCTGGTCCCCAACCCCCACCACTTAGACACCCCCCTCATGAGCAAACCAGGCACAGGTAAGTAGCAGTTGGCCTTCATGCCACTTTTAATTGAAATAGCACTTAATTTACAGACTGTACCTCTATCACTTTTCTTCTCAAACCTCAAAAACATGACAAGGGTCAAACATGACCGGCATGTAAAGGACAATTCAAAATGTATCCCTTGTGTTGAGAGTGGGAAGGAAAATAATACTCTCTATATAAAAGTTAGATGGCATTTAAAATTATTTTAATAACTTACTGGCAATACCTTTTCATCCAAATTGGTTACAAAGACACAATTAATCTTTCTCATGTAATTTATAGTATTTATTCTAATTTATGCAGGAAATAATTCACAAAACAATTAAGGCTTCTCTCACTGACATGAGCAGACACCCACCACTGGCTGGAATTTTCTTCATCCTAACTCTCCCCCCCAGTGGAGGGGGCACAGCAATAGGGGGTTCTGGTAAATAAAGTTGTAGGCACCATTTGGGGTCCCTGGTGAAAAACCGATGTTGAAAAGAGCTTGCTGAGTCAGGGCAAGTTCTTCCTGTCCTGCTTTGACACTGATGGTTATGTGGTTAGGAGCCTGGAACTTTATCAGCTTATATTATACTGTATCTGCACAAAAATCAATATACAATTAACTGTCAATTATTTGGACTCCTGAAGAACTTACAAAAAAAAAACCTTTCAGAGAACTTATAACTCTATCCATAAATCATTAATATTTATCTTTGGAATGCCTGATGTGATTTCTATTTGCCTCCCTAATTATGTCTGATTTTGACTAATCTGAAGCAGAGGTGGTCTGTGTAGGGAAGGAATCTGTTAGATGATGGGAGGAGGGTAGTCAGTCATTCTTTGTCTCCATCTTGCAGACTGTGTTCAGCAAAGCCAGAGAGTTCTGAGAGACCACAGGAGTCCATGAGACCATGTGCCAATCACATGGAAGCCAAGTCCGCTGTGATGGACCAGCCTTTCTTCTGCGACAAAGAAAAGTGCTCAGACTGGGCACACAGACGATGATCACAGGACTTGCTAGAGAGACACAGACATGCCCTGAACCTGTTTGCTGTCCCTGAACCTACCAGGCCCGGGGTACTGTTTGGAGGGAGGCACAGAAACACAGAGACTATGTTCCTTGTCTCATTTCCACTCTATCTCCTTAAATTACCATTTTAAAAATATTATTAAATGATGTTTATATTTATTTTTAGTGGTGCTTAATGTTTCATCTAGTAGCTAGGTATACCTTCACTGTCTAATCACAATCTCGTATAGTGTCTGACATTTAATTTGTCCAGCTTCTCAAATTTACAGATAATATTACAAATAAAATTTTGCTTATGGCTCTTTGCTTTGCTGTTGAATGATTTTTTTAATGATAAGTCTTGCCGGCCAGTGTGACTCAGTGGTTGAGCATCGACCCAGGAACCAGGAGGTAACAGTTAGATTCCTGGTTAGGGCACATGCCCAGTTTTTGGGCTTAATCCCCAGTGGGGTGTGCAGGAAGCAGCTAATTAATTGTTATCTCTCAACATTAATAATTTTATCTCTCTCTCCCCCTCTCTTCCTCTCTCAGAAATCAATTAAAAAACTTTAAAATAAAAAGAATAATTGTTATTAGTGTTCCAGGTTAGAGTCTAGAAACATTTTAAGGTCTTTTGTGTTTTGAAAAGGGTATTCCAGTATTTACTATCAGTAATGAATGCTGTTGTTTTGCGTAGCTAACTTGATATATTTATTAAAAAGTGCTTTCCTACAAAATCAATGAATAAATAAATAAGTGCTTTCCTCATTTTTAATTCTGATCTTCTCAAAGTTCCAGCCCTAGACTCCAGGACTTACACTGTCATGTTTCTTGAACCAACTCTCCTCTGTTTCTACCTGGATCAGAGCCCACATCAGAGAAAGATAGTTGCTGGTTTTCCCTGTAGTCCATCCTACTTAATCAAAAGAGCTCAGGATTCTCCCTCGCTAAGATAAAAGCAGGACTCTTCCTATGAAAGAATAACATCAGTATGGTCTGATTTAAGGTTGCTGAAAACTATCTTCCTGATGACAAATCCTTATGCTCTGGAGGTAACGAGGGGTAGCAAGGCTGGAGGAGGTGAGGAAAGAGGAGCCACAGGCACCACAGACAACCTTGGGCTTTAAAAAATAAATTTTCCAGTATAACACAGAAGCACGTGCACATTCCTGTGTAAACACCCCTGAGACTCCCAGTGTTGAAGCATTGCCTCCAGACCCCTAGAAACAGCCAGGGATCTATTTAGACTAAAAAACACAGAGGGAAGCCATCATGTTCAGAGATAACTGTAAATATCCATAGCATAGATAACGGACATTAATATTTAATAATGCAGCAAACATTTATAAACTTTAAAAAAGAAAACATAATTGGTAAATATGGATATATATTTCTAATTTATGCTTTTTTAAAAAAATGTCTTCCAATGATTAAGTATTTTGGGTCAGAGAGGATGCACTAGCCTATGTATGGGTTTGCCCTGAAACTTCTTCCTAAAAGAAATCCCAGATTTCAACTTGCTTTCTTGGCAAATAATAAGAAGATAAGCCATAAGAAAACTTAATTCAAAATCTAAAGGGCTTGTAAATTTCACCTGCCTCTTTCTCAAAAAGTGACCAGGACCTAGATGTGTAAAATGATTGCATTTCTACAAACACAGTCCTTAAGTTGAAGCTGACCCAGAATTTTACTTCCTAAGCTTTCTCCATTCCCCATACAATCCTCTTCACTCCTGTGCTCCTTGTCCTTTTTCTTTTCACTAGTATCCAAAATGTTCCCTGAATTCCGGCCCAATGCACGTTTGCCTTAGCGTCCCAGGGCAATAGTGCCATCTTGTGGGCATTTGGAATGCCATGAGCTCATCCTAAAGTAAAGTTGCATTTTTCCAACTACAGGCACAAATGAGACTTCACCTCTTCCTCCTCCTCCTCCTCCCCCTCCTCCTGTTCCTTCTTCCCCTCCTTCTCTTCCTCTTCTTCTTCTTCTTCTTCTTCTATTTAATCCTCACCCAAGGATATGTTTATTGATTTTACAGAGGGACAGTGAGAAAGAGAAACTTGGATGTGAGAGAGAAACATCAATCAGTTGCCTCCCCTATGCAACGACAGGAGATCAAACCCGCAACCTAGGTATGTGCCTTGACCGGAAATGGAACCTTTTGGTATACTGAAGGACACTCCAACCAACAGAGCCACCTGGCCAAGGAGTAGTTGTCTTCTTAGTGCTCTTTCACTTCTATAGATAGGGCTCCCAGATGACTGAAGTTGTCAAGAGGGGTTGGGGTTGATAATTTGTAGTGCCTGTTATTCATGTAGAGATCTTGAACAAACTTTGGGAACTTGCTGTGTAAGAGTTGCTGGACTTTAAAAGATACGTATATCGGCACTGGTGGGTGTGCTCAGTAGTTAGAGCACGGGCCTGCGCTCTAAAGTGTTCCAGGTTTGATTCCCAGTCAAGAGGTCAAGGGCATATACCTGGGTTGCAGGTTCCATCCCCCAGTGTTTGTGGAAGGCAACCAATAGATGTATCTCTCTCACATCGATGTTTATTTACCACCCCCCTGCTTTCTTCCCTCCTTCCCCCTTCTCTCTCCCTTTCTTCCTTTCTCTTCCCTCCCTTCCTCTTTCTCTAAAAATCAATGGAAAATATATCCTCTGATGAGGATTAACAACAACAAAAAAAGATGCATATATCATATTTAATAGAAAAAAATTCCAATAAGACATTAATGTGGCAACACTGAACTGGCATGCTGTGTGACTTGATTTACCCTTGCAAAAAATTACTCTACTGGACATGTGGTCTCCAGACAAAATAGGCTCAGTGATTTAACTTTTTAAATATGAGAAATATTTCTACTCCAGAAACTCACTAACATCCTTTTGAACTTTGTGGAATTAGATGTTTCCAATTGGTATATGTATTAGAGTTTGGTATAGGACACACTGCGTTTTAGTGATGCTGAAAACCCCCAAAGGTATTTGGGGAAATAGAATCAGCACAGAAATTAAATAGTTTAGAACATATGTCAGTAATACAAAATAATTTTCTTGAGATAAAACTATTTTTTTAAAGCATATAACTTTCTGTTTAATGAAACTCCTTCTTGTATGGTTCAGTTAAAGACGAAAATGCCTGTTATCCCGTAGAGAAAAGAAACCCGTGTGCATCTAAATTACTCTTAAGAAAGCTGTTTGTTCAACTGAGATGTATTGTTACAGAGCTGTCACTATCAGAAAAATAATCTCTGATTCTGTCTTCTTGGTGTGGATTCTCCACCAGTAAAATTCTATTTTGAAATGCAAATAAGCTCCTCTCACTACAAGCTTATAAAAATGGCAAAACATATCACAAGGAAGAATACAATTGTTGCATAATTAAGTATCTGAACAGAAATTATGCAACAGCTTTATATCACGCCATGCTGATATTTTAATTTTGCTTCATTGCAATGATGTATATTCAGTAACAAGGCAGGACAGGATGAGATAGGTTTGGGGAAGAAAGTAGCTAATAGCACCAAATGGAGATGCCCCTGAACCCAGAGCCTGACAGAAAACAGAATGAACTTCCAGGGAATCATCATGGCACCCAAGAAAAAAGAAACACAACTTAGTCCTCTTTACTCACTGGTTAAATTAGATTAACCAGACCCCACAAAATGCATTTGCAAGCTAGAATTGCTTTTAGAAGAAATACGTGAAAATGAGTCTTTATAAAGAGATTATTTCCTGGGATTAATACCAATTCAGTCTAATTCTTCCAGCCTTCTTCATTTTTCCTACAAAATTGTACTTTTTTAAAGTGTTTGTGATAACCACCCTGTGGCACTATAGGCTCCATAATCATCAAAGGAAGATAAAATTATGTCCCACAATGACATGTACTAGATAATAGAGTGGGTTCATGTGTTATAGAATGATGTCTGACAAATGTGAAAATGACAAGGGTTAGCTGATACACCTCAATTAATCAGAAACTTTAATTAAATAGAACCCTAGTTCTAATAACATCCCATTATGATAACGAAGAAGAAAGAGGAGGAGGAAGAGGAGGAGAAGAAGGAGGAGAATTATTCTTGTTCTTTCAACCTGTATATACTTTATTGAAGAATCACCATATGTTCAACATACCTGCATTTTAGCAGGACAACTGAGCACCAAAAATATTTGGCAACTCTGCTAGCCTAAACTTCTGATTGCCTTCTTCAGTCTTCCAGTATGGATTATACCGTGTTGACATAAAAGTTGTCTTTTATAAGTGAACAAGAAAAAGAAAAAGAAAAAAATATTTGTCACCATCACAGGAGGCTATTTCAACTCCTTACTTGTAAAGTTTGTAATTAATGGGAGAGAATTATGCATTATCCTGCCTTTCTACTGGCAACGGTAACCAGCCAGCCCCAGATGATGAGAGAACATTTTTCTTTACAGTAAAACCCCAGCTAATAATACATGGGCTTATAAAATTAGAAAATCAGAATTTTGAAATCCCTAATAAGAGAAGTGATTCAGGCATGAGCCATTGATGGATGCTAAAACCAGAGGAGATAGCTGTCTGATGCTAAAATGTCACCCCTCGATCACAAGGGGGGAAATGTAACTTCACAAAGGAGGGCTCACTGCTCTGTCTCAGCCTCAGTGATAGTGGGACAACCAGTATGTATCTTCCATAATGAAACAAGATGAGCTATAACAGCATCTATGACACATTCTTGCCAAAACTATTTCTATTGAATCTCATCAAGCCTTTTGTTCTAACTTTCAATTTATAGGAATTACAGGGACGAGGGGAACAAGTGAAACTATATCACAAGGGACCAAAAGCCCATAAGGTGAGTTGTATAGAGGACAGCTGGCCTAGTCTCAAGAAATTATTGTTAAGGAAAATGAAGGCAGGAGGTTGTTCCTCATTTAGTGAAGTGCAATGTGTGGTCCTTGATTGGAATCTGGCTTGAATAAACCATTTTGGAGACAGGTGGGGACTCAGCCTTACATGATGTTAAGGTATCACTGTTAATTGTGTTAGTTGTGGTAACGGAGTTGTGATGATGTAGGAAAATGTCTCCAAACTCCACCACCTCAAAATAACTATTTTTAATACAGATAAGCTTTATTTTATACATTTCTATATGAATGAGAGAATGAGCATGAGAAATATTTCTATAAAGATAAAATTATTCTATATATTTTTAAGAAAAATATTACATTGAAATTTAATTACATTTCAAAAAGAAAAACCAAACTGAAATCGAAGAAATAACACATTATTCAATATACAGAGGATGTGTCATAGAATTGTATACTTGAAAGCTACATAACTTTATTAACCAATGTTACTCCGATAACTTTAATTTAAAAATAATTTAAAAAGTAAAAGAAACTGAAGAGATGCCTGAACTTTAGATAAATGCTTCTTCACGCTAAGAGATTTCCTAAAGTATAGCACTAAGATTGAGAGCAAAGATTATGAAGCACTTTTGGAGGCTGGAATGATAACCTTTTAAAATAAACTAGATGCTTAAATTTTAGGCAGCAGTGATTGATGCATTGGTCTAAAGGGTTAGAAAATTAGCATTCGTCTTTTTCCTCCTATCCCTTCTCCCATCTTCCAAATCTATCCTTCCTTATTTTCATTTAATCAAGGTGTATAAACATAGTTTTCATAGTTGTCTAGTTTAAGTTTATGTTAAATGGATTCAATGTCCAACACCAGTTTGGCACAACTTCTCTATTTTTTAGTTCTTTGTTTTTATTCATCTCTTGGTTGGCTGAATTTTTGTAAGACATTTTTATAAGATTCAGAAAAGCCTCAAAATATGTTTAGTTTAAAAAGTACCTTGGGGTGGACTATAGTAGGAAGAGAAGAGAACTGAGGACTTAGGAATTCCAACATTTATGGTTTGGTGAAATAGATGAAACCTGCCCAGGAGACAGAGGTAGGAGGAGAAAGACTGGATAAGAGCAGGAGAGTGAAGTATCATGGAAGCCAGGTGAAAAATGTGTTTCAAGAAAGAGAAAATAGATCTCTAATAGCACATAAAAGAGGTGATGAAACAGTTTAATAAATAGATTATTTGAAAAGGGGTGAGCAATGTTAAGGAAAACTAACAAGGGATATTGAAGCACCCCAGGGCCAGCAGCGGGTCAGCATTATCACCTCTAGATCAGAAGGGGCATGGGGAGAGAAGAGTTACTTGAGTCTAGAAGAGCTATCAGAGTGGGCTTCCCAACAATGACCAAACAGCAGCCTGGTGGGGGGAAAGCCAGGAGAATAAATACCCTGACCTTTCCTCCGTCCCTCCTGATTGCCCACCTGGGCTTTTATTGGTCAAACTTAACTGTTAGCCAGAAGGTATGGAATCCTGTGGATATAATCCTTAGAAGCAGTGCCCTGGAGCAGGGTGGAAAGGATGAAGAACATCTGGAGTGGCAAACAGAAACCAGTGCAAGAAAGCAGTGAAAGAGTGTTACTGAGAGGGCAAGTAAGAGGACTGACATGCATCTACTGGAAGACATAGAGGTAGGTCCTGGTTAACTTAGAGGGAGTTTTTGGGTGAAGAGATGTTGTGAAAGTCAGCAGAAAATGGCTGGAAGAATGAATGGCAAGAGAAGGAATGAAGAGATTTCACAAGTTTGGCTGAGAATGGGGAAGAGAAAAGAGAGTCACTGCTGGAGAGTGAAGTGCAAATGAAAAAGATGGTGTGGATAATATTTCAAAGAGTTCATTGATGTGTTCCCTGCCACTCCCACCTGCTCAACACTCAATAAATTTCCCTTCACACCCTGAGGGACTTTCCATTATCCCAGTCAACCCAGTTAAATGAGAATCATACACATCTTTGGGACAAAGATAGACAATGACAGCAAATTACGTTCAAAAATGACTTGTATGGGTGTAAGATAGAAGACTCAGATGTGTACTTGTAGAGCCAGTTTATCCCCCCTCCCCAATGGCTGTGATGAAAGACCCTCTGAGCTGTCTTGCTTGCCTTCATGCCCCCCCTCACACCGTGGGCTGGGTCTGACAGACCCTTCTTTAGTTTGGAGAGAGAAGGTTAGAGTTATGCCTCATGCCAAAGTGAAACCAAGGGAAATGGCCAAGCCTCCTAGAATAGTCCCCCATTCTATCCTGGTGCAGCAGCTGTGCAGTGAGGAGATTGCAATCATCCTAAGAGCCCACGGAACATCATCCCGCTTCATTACATTAATGACATTAGGCTAACTAGACCCTTGCTAAGTGGACCTCAGAAGCAGCAGGAACCCTAGATTCATTGGTATCTGTGATTACCAACATAGGCCTCAGGACCAGCTGTAGAAATCCTATCTAATAAAAGAGTAACATGCAAATGTGACCATACCTTGGCTCCTGATTGGCTATGCTATCAGCCAATCAGGAGCAGGGGGCAGGGCAGAGTGCCCGGCCCTGGGAGCGGAGACAAAGCAGTGGCTGTGGTGGCAGAGAGCCCCTGGCCTCCGGCTAGGAGACAAGGAGGCAGCGGCATCAACGAGTGCTAGCCCTCAGGGGTGGAGACAAGGCGGCAGCATGGCTCTCCGGCCAGAGCAGAGAAGACTGAAGGCTCCGGCTGGAGTGAAACCTCCAGTTGGCCAAAGCAAAAACGGAAGGCAACAGCCAGAGGGAAGACCTGGGTCCCAAATTCCAGAGGAAAACTGGTCCTGGCAGCCAGGGGAAGGAAAGCCTATTGCATGAATCTTCATGCAACGGGCCTCTAGTAGAGACTAAAAACTGTGCTCTATGTTAATTGTTTTCCTCTCCCCTTCCTCCCAAGTCACCATATATGAAGAATATTGGTAGTGACTAACATATTAGGTTTCAGAAGAGAGTGTGATCAAATTGACATCACTACCCAATAACATAGTACCTTAGGGAACTTTGAGTGTTTCCTGGGTCAGAAACACAAACTTTTCACCTAAAGGAAGGATAAGAATGAGTGCTGAGGGGCAAATGAGTATGTTGTGCTGATACCGTCCTTCTATTTGCTCCTCCATTTCCACTGTATGCCCTCCTCTACTCTTGTGAGAAGCTAAATATTGGCCCCCAAAGATATTCGTGTCATGATCTTTGGAATCTGTGAATGGCGAAAAGGAACTTTGCAGATGTGATGAAGTTAAGGATTTTGAGATGGACCAATTGTCCAGGATTATTCCAGTATGCCCTAAATGAAGCCAGAATGTGCTAATAAGAGGTAGACAGAGGAGTTTGACACAGAAGAGAAGAAGGTCATGGAGAAAAAATGCTGAGAGAAACAGAATCAGAGAGAGAGAGAGAGAGAGAGAGAGAGAGAGAGAGAGAGAGAGAGAGAGAGAGAGATATCATTGGCTTTAAGAAAAAGGAAGAGACTATGAGCCAAGAAATGCAAGGAATGTAGCTCTAGACTTTGGAAAAGCAAAGGACTGATTGTTCCCTTGAGCCTTTGGAGGGACTGCAGCTTTGCTGACACCTTAAGTTTAGCTTTGCAAGACTCATTTTGGACTTCTGACCTCAAGAACTAGAGAAGAATAAATTTCCGTTGGCTAAGCACCAAGTGTGTGGTAATTTGTTACAGGAGGGAAAGGAAAGCAACACAACTCCATTCTGTGCCCTGAATATGCTGGCCTTCATCAATTATACAAATGATTCCTTTGCCCTATGATTTCCGGTTAGGTTTAGCACAATTGGTTACACTGGCATAATAGGGCATAGGATATTCAGGTACAACTAGGGGAAAAAATGTTTACTTTGGGCTTATCCAAGATTGAGGTTTTGTATTGTAGGTGCAGGGATGTGTTGGAGGTGGCTTGTACCAGTTTGCAAGAGCCAATTCTGTTTATCTATTCCTTGCAATCAGCCAGCCACAGTGGGAAAATTTACACTCAGGAAATCAGCAAAGGCTACAAATCAGCCACTCTCTCAAGTTGCATATTTAACATTTACCAGCATCCTACTTAATAAAAAATTTAAAAAATTATAAATTTGGAAACAGAATTACTAAAATTTAAATTACTGAATTTAATTATTACATTTAAATAAAAAAAAACATGAAGTATAAGGGGGCTGATGGATTAGAAACTAATGGACTAGATGATTCATTAAGATTAAAGACTGGTGTAGTACGTTTCTCTCTCATTGATGTTTCTAACTCTATCCCTCTCTCTTTCTCTCTGTAAAAAAAAAAGTCAATAAAATATATATTTTTTAAAAAGACCGATGTAGTAAGAACAGTGAAAAGGTCATCTGCCATTTATAGTTCAAAAACAGGCCAAAGTACTATATGGTTAAAGGATAGCAACATGAATGTTACTTACCTTGGTTTCTAAATACCTAAGAAAAGTCTCTCATATTTTTTTAAATTTATTTTATTGATTTTTCACAGAGAGGAAAGCAGAGGGATAGAGAGTTAGAAACTTCAATGAGAGAGTAACATTGATTCAGCTGCCTCTTGCACACTCCCTACTGGGGATGTGCCCTTAACCAAGGTACATGCATTTGACTGGAATCAAACCTGGGACCCTTGAGTCCACAGGCCGATGCTCTATCCCAAACCAGTTAGGGCTCTCTCACATTTTCTTGGGGGTGTCATTTATTGTGCTAAATAGAAGGTGTTTATGTTTTTCTTAAAATCCCACTTCCCCTAGGATGGGATCTAATATTATCTTAAAGATACAGAGAACTGTCATTATTTAACCTATCTGGAAGCTCTCAAAAAATTCTCTCTCAGGGTGCATCTTGATTTGACCTGACTCAAAACTTACTTACTGTGAGCAGCCTTTTTCCCCAGGCCATTATTCAAAATAATCAATAAAAATTGTTTAACATTGTAGCTTCTTGAAGCTAATAAGAGACTGACCAAAAAAACTTAAAAGGTAAAATTGAAGAATGAATTGACCGCAGAGAGTTTTTCAAAGCTCTGAAATATTCCTAAACTAGAAAGCCACACACATGTACATGACCATTCATGGGCCCCGGGAAGACCAGAGAAATCCCTAATTTATTATCTCTGGCTGACCTTGAGGTAATAATATTAAAATACTAGGGGCCTGGTGCATGAAATTTGTGCACTGGGGGGTGGGTGGTCCCTCAACCCAACCTGCCCCCTCTCACATACTGGGAGACCTCAGGGGATGTCCAACTGATGGCTCACCCCCAGCCTGCCCAAGGCCTAAAGCACCCAGCCATCGCCCTGCTCAGCTCAGCCCCAGCTGCCTGCAACCACCCGGCCCCGGGGGCTGGGCACTCACCACCACTTCCGCTCACAACGCCCAGGGGCCAGTCGCTCCCTGTTGCTGCTGCCATCACCGCCGCAGCCACCACCGCTGCTGCTGCCACAGCTTCCCTTCACAGTGCCCAGGGGCTGGGCACTCGCCACCACCACCGTTTCATCTCCACCCCCGGGGCCTGGCGCTCACACCACTGGGCCCTGCCCCCACTCCTGATTGGCTGATAGCATAGCCAATCAGGAGCAAAGGTACGGTAAAATTTACATGTTTCTCTTTTATTATATATGATAGTATGTGGCTCATTCTATTAGAAAATGTATGGTGAATTCAAAAAGTCATTTCACACACAGTGAGGTTTGTTGTTATGTTGCAGAATGTACATTTTTTAATTTACTTTTTGCTATTGACAGTATTACAGATGTCCTCCATTTCCCCCTTTTAACCTCCTCCTCCCAGCCCCACCTCACCCCAGACTTTTACCACACTATTGTCTGCATATATAAGTTCATTGGCTATCCTATATAAGACTAATATGCAAATAGACTGAACAGTAGAATGACCAGTCTCTATGACATGCACTGACCACAAAGAGGCAGACACTCAATGCAGAAGATGCCCTCTGATGGTCAGAACACTCAGCCAGAGGCTGGGCTCATGGCTGGTGAGTGCAACGGTGGTGGCAGGAGCCTCTCCAACCTCTGTGGCAGTTGAACATCCTCTGAGGGTTCCCTGACTGCAAAAGGGCACAGGCTGGGGCTGAAGGACCCACCTCTCGCCCTCCCCCTCAAAGTGCACAAATTTCATGCACTGGGCCTCTAGTATCCTTAATAAGAAAACTACAGCACTAGCTAGTTTGGCTCAGTGGATAGAGCATTGGCCTGAAACTGAAGGGTCCCGGGTTCAAAAACAGTCAAAGGTATATGTCTGGGTTGTGGGTTCAATCCCCAGTAGGGGCATGTGGGAGGAAGCCGATCAATGATTCTCTCATCATTGATATTTCTATCTCTCTCCCTCTCCCTTCCTCTCTGAAATAAATAAAAGAGAAATATGCAAATTGACCATCACTTTGCGACACCCACAGCTAATCAGGAGTGAGCATGCAAAATAACCCAACAAAGATGGTGGCACCCCCACCACCCTGCCTCCCTGGGTCTCTGGGCAGCACACATGCGGGTGCAGAGTGGCCTGGAGGAGGCAGGACACCTGCTGTGGGGGTGGGGGTGGAGGGAGCTACAAGAGTGGTGCTCTGGCCAGAGTGAAGATGGAAGGTGGTGGCCAGAGCAAAGGCCTGGGTCTGGGGTGCCAGAGGAAAACCAGTGCCGGCAACCAGGGGAAATCTTTGTGCAACAGGCCTCTAATACACACACACACACACACACACACACACACACACACACATACTGAGTGGCCAGATTATTATGATCTCTGAATGCATAATAATCTGGCCACTCAGTATATATATACTGAGCTGCATTCCTTCCATTTCATGGCTCATAATCTCGTCCTTCTTCTTAAAGCCAATGATGTATATATCTCTCTCTGACTCTGCTTCTCTCGGCATTTTTTCTCCATGACCTTCTTTTCTTCTGTGTCAGACTCCTCTATCTACCTCTTATTAGCACATTCTGGTTTCATTTAGGGCACACTGGAATAATCCAGGACAATTGGTCCATCTCAAAATCCTTAACAATATCACATCTGCAAAGTTCCTTTTGCCATTCACATGTATATATATACACATTTAGAGGTCCAGTGCATGAATTCATGCATGGGTAGGTCCAGCCAGCCTGGCCAGGGAGAGGGGACATGGGTACTTGGCCGGCCTGCCTGCTGTTTGAACTCCTGGTTGAGGGAACAATTTGCATATTAGCCTTTTATTATATAGGCTATACACCAAGTGGCCAGATTATTATGCATTCAGAGATCATAATAATCTGGCCACTCAATATCCAATCTAATAAAACAGTAATATGTAGATTAACCATCTCTCCAACACACAAGAGGGCTGCTCCCATGTGGTCAAAGATCCTGGGAAGGCCATTTGGAGGTTCCAGGCCTGCAAGGGAGGGCAGTTGTGGGAGATCAGGCCAGCAGGGGAGGGCAGTTGGGAGGGACCAGGCCTGCAAGGGAGGGCAGTTAGGGGTGACCAGGCCTGCAGAGTAGGGAAGTTGTAGGCAAACAGGCTGGCAGGGGAGCAGTTAGACATCAATCATGATGGCAGGAGAGTGGTGAGGGGGTGATCAGGTTGGCAGGTAGAAGGAGTTAGGGGCAATCAGGGAGGCAGGCAGGTGAGCAGTTTGAAGCCAGCAGTCCTGGATTGTGAGAAGGATATCCAACTGCCCATTTAGACCCAATCCTACCAGGATCAAGTATAAATGGGCGGTCAGACATCCCTTGATGGGTTCCAGATTGGAGAGGGTGCAGGCTGGGCTGAGGGACATACCCCAACCCCCGTGCATGAATTTTGTACACCGGACCCTAGTATATATATAAAATATCTCTATGAATATAAATAAAAAGTTCTCAAAAAAAGACTATCAACAGGTGTTAAAACAATCTAGGAAGCTAAATAATTGATTTATTTTATTTTATTTTATCAGCTTTGGTCACCTCTACGGGTAGGAGATGCTGTCAAAAGAGGGCACATGCAGGACACCTAAGGAACTGATGGTGTTATATTTCTTAACTGTGGTGGGCACCTGGGTGTTTCTCTTATTATTATTCTTTAAACTTAGAGTTATGTTTTATACCCTTTTTGTATGCTATACATCAATTGGCTTATAGTTGTTTAGACTAATATATACATGTAGACTCAAGCGTTTTATTTAATAAGGATACCATGGAATGGTTAAGAACTTGGGCTATTAAGTCTTTCAATATTAGTTATGTGACATTGAACAAAGTATTTTTTTATTTCACAAATATTTGTTAAGTACCTACCATATTCTAGACAGCAGTGTATACTGGTAATACAATGATTCAGAAGACACCTGGGCCAGTATCACAGATACCATTTTCTGTTTTTATACATCTTGCTGTTAGCTTCTGTGAACCTCAGTTATTATGGAAGACATAGAATTTGTGAAGATTAAATAATATAATTATGTAGCAATTAGCATAGGGTCTGATACTTCCTCAATGTGCCATCATTGGTGGCTACTTTTATAATTAACATGTATGAAAAGCAAAATGATCCTTCGTTTATCTATTCCATGTAAATTAATCTTTCTAGAATTTAATCCCTCATTATCTAAGATTTTTTTAAACTGAGGTATAACATATTAAGTGCACAAATCTTAAATTAACGGCTTAATAATTTTTGTATAACTATACACCCATGTAGCTATCATCTAGATCAAGACAGAAAACATTTCCAGAAATACCTAGAACTTTTTTGATTTTAGACATTTCTATGGCTAAATTTCTGAGAAGCTTCACATGCTTTTTTGTCTGGGAGGTCCAGAAACATAACTGAACCATGGTCTTGCTGGCTACTGTCAAGGAGTGATATGCTTTACTGTCTCCTTTTCTTTTCTTTCTTTTTCTTTTGTATCTCTTTTAGCTACACAAATATTGCATGAGTTTGGGTAAGTTAATGTCTGATTTTTATATTGAGATTGCCATCTCTTTTCTAGATAACATTAGACCTTTTTCTTAAAGGTCCACACATTTTCAATGTATGTTTTGGTTGTAGAGACATATCTAAGTTACTGGTAATTATATGTTAAATAAGAATCATCTTGACACTAAAGGCAAGTAAAATTCAGTAAAGGACTTCAATGACAAGAGCTTAGTGCAGCTGTTTTAAGGGTTAAATGAATTTTGTTTGTTTTTGACAAATTTTTTCCCTTCCATGAGTTTCACATACTTTGGACCTAAAGTAGAGTATTTTTACATATTGATTGATTTATCCTTGTAGCATCCTTTCAAGATTAGTAGTAACTTGACTCCTTCTTATAGGTGAGAAATAAGGCAAAGTGCATAAAGGCTGGTCTCACACCAGGGTAGCGTTTTTTAGTACAAGGTCTTAATCCTCCCAGCTGGGCACTTGAGGTTTCAGAAATACCTCTTTCACTTCTTTGGAAACCATGTAAATTTGAGAGTTGACAATTATCTGAATAGCCAGCTAATCCCCACAATTATTTCTTTAGGGTGGACTGGCTTCCAGTAGAGACACTCCAAATGACTGCTTGATCTTGACTCACTTCCTTCTGCTTGGTCATGGATAATTCTAGACTTCATATCACATTAGGGAATGAATTACTGAAGCAGGATGGATGTACACTGTATGCAGTACAAATTCATGGTAGATACCAACTGCCTACACTTGACCCCTAAGGCCTTTTGTAGAGACTTGGCCCAGGAGATTCATTGATTCTTAAACAGAAACTGAATGCAAAAGGCTATTGAGACTAGACCTTTGGAAGTGTATGGATCTCACATTTGTCTGTTCACCTGTCCATCCATCCACCCACTTATCCATCATCTGTTTGTTCATTCATCCACTGACAGCTTGCCATGTTGTTGGGCACTAAGCTTCATGAAACTCTCAAAACACCTGGAACATCCCTGCCTGCCACTTAGGAATGAATCTACTTCCTTGGCTTGGTTTCATTTCTCTTCTCTCAGAGACCCATCATCTCCATGCAGTGTGGACCAGTTTAATCTTGGCTTAGAAATAAGCTCATTTTTCTTCCCATTTATGGAGAGTATTCTTCACACAGAGGGGTAGCGTTGTTAGTGGGCTGTAGGGGAGAGATCATTGCACTGCGTGAGATGGCTTTTCTCCTCTCCGCAGACTCTGAGAGTCCCACTTGGACTCCAGAGTCCCATTGAGAGCATGACAGCAATGTTTATGTGCAATTCTAATGCTGGTTTTAGCAGCATAAGTGCTTTTTAATGCATAGCATTACAGCGAGTGGGCCCTATTCTCTCAGCTTCTGAATAGCTGTCTAGAGGGGCGTAATTCCCAGCTCTGCCTCCAAGCACAGTTATTTACAAGCTCAGTTACACATTCACGTCAAGTGTGGTAAAAGCCAGGATGGAGATGGGCTGAGTTTAAAGCAATCTGGCAAGTCTTTATTCCCTGCATAATCACTCAGGTCCCTCAGGTGCTCCTGACCAGAGCCCCCTGTTCACACATGTCAAAGGGAGCCTGGGAATTTGAGACCTGCTGCTGGAGCAGAATTTCTTCCTTCTGCCTCTCTCTCTCTCTGAAGTTCCCCCATCAACCTCTTAACTGCCCTTTAGAGCTCCACTTAAAGTAAGACTCCAACCTGAATCTGTCCACTGCTTTCTATCTGCACAGCCTCCACCCTGTCCCAAATTCTGCAAGAGTCTCCAACTAAACTTTTGGTTCCACTTTTGCCTCCCTTTTCATCCTTTGCCCAATCCAGCCTGAACCCTACAACCAGACTGATTTTTTAACATGTAACTCAGAACCTATTGTTACTCTGCTGAAAACTCCGACTTCCCATCAAACGCAGAATAAAATTAACCTTGTATGTCTATCTTATTGCATATACCTTTTCACATGCTCCCTCTCTCTTGCTCACTACAATCTAATCACACTGGCCTCCTGACTCCTCAAACACACCAAGTTTATGCCTACCTCAGGACCTTTGCATGTCCTATTACTTTTGCCTTTCCCATAGCTGTCTCTTCATTGCTCAGGTTTGAGTTCAAACCTCACTTCTTTAAAGAGGCCTTCCTTGAATACAGTCTAAACAATCATTTCTTTTCCCCAGTTACACTCTACCCCATTGCCCTTTATTTTCCTCAATGCACTCAACATTATTTTTAAAAATCTTATTTATTTGATTGTTTATGTGCTTTTTTCTATCAACCTCACTAGAATAAAATCTATGAGAGCAGGAACCTTGACTACTATGGTTATTATGGCCTGGCACATGGTCGGTGCTCTGTAAATGCTCATTGAATGAATGAAATTTCTCAACAATGCTGATCCATGCTGCCCTGGTATGATTGCTTCCGCTATTACTACTCCTGCTGCCTTTTCTTTTCCTTTAAAAAAAAAATTTAGAAATATTTTCAGTTAGTTTACATTCAATATTTTTTGCTTTAGTTTTAGGTGTATAGCATAGTTGTTAGACCATCCTATATAGAGGTGGGCAAAAGTAGTTTACAGTCATGAGTATATAAAACACAGTGTATTCTTGTATTGTTTTTAATTGATTATTGTATTATTTACTTGTACAACTGTAAACCTATTTTTGCCCACCCCTGTATTTCACAAAGTATTCCCCTAATATTTCCAGTATCTACCTGGCACCATACATAGTTATTACATGACTATTTTGGAACTACCAATCTGTACTTCTTAATAACTGTTGCCTTTTCTATATAGTCATCCCAGGACAAATGAAATTGGGTCAACATCATTTATTTTTCTTTCATTTTCCCTTTATAACTTTTTAATCAAATGTTTACTTTTTAATCAAATGTATATGTGCCCAACGTTTAAAGTGTCCTCTACTTCTATAAGGTATGTTATTTAAAAAATAAAACAAAATAGCAGGCCTCTTATTCATCTCTTTCTTTTTTTTTTCTTTGTACTTTTTCATCTCTTTCTTCTTCCTTCCCCCAGGCCACTGCTTTTTCCTGTTTTAGTTAATTATCTTAGAACTTGCCTCTATGTTTCTAAATAGTATTATTTGCATTGCTAATTCACGATTTTTCTGTTAGAGGCGTTATTTGTTGAATTCCCTCTCACAAAGATGAGAATTTATTGATCTCTTTCTATGAGAAATGGAAATTCCTACTTTCTGGTCAATTGTATATATGCACTCTTCTCGTCCATGAATCTCCCAGTAGAGTTAATCTCAGTTTTGGTTAGATTAATATTCCATGTTGACATTGTTATAATCATTTGAACACTCTCTCAGCTAAGATATGTAGTAAATATGAATATTGTTCCTTTCTTGCACCACCTCTGGTCCCCAAGTATGTGTCCAGGTGTTCCTGTCCAAGATCCATTTGTCTGCGCAGGGACCTTTACCAAAGTACTGGAAATTCCACCTCCAACTTCAGAATGGTGACCCAGCTTGGAAAGTCCTTTGGAAAACAGAAACAGAAAACTCTGCTCAAGTCAGTGTCCTATGCTTTAATATGTTTACTCATTCAAATCATTGAAACCTGACAAATGGGATGTGCTTTTCTGGAACTGCATCTGATTGGCTGTCTCACGTGTCCATCATGCAGTGTTCTTCTCTGGGGAGTTCTCTGTGGCAGCCTGCTGTTGATGGACACTGACAGCTGGCCAACAAGAGCTGTAGCTTCCAGTGCACAACTTCATGGATGGTTCCAAGTTTGACTGATGTGTGTTCTTCAGTAGAAATCTCTAAGGGCCAAAACCGGTTTGGCTCAGTGGATAGAGCGTCGGACTGCGGACTGAAGGGTCCCAGGTTCGATTCCGGTCAAGGGCATGTACCTTGGCTGTGGGCACATCCCCAGTAGGGGGCGTGCAAGAGGCAGCTGGTCGATGTTTCTCTCTCATCGATGTTTCTGACTTTCTATCCCTCTCCCTTCTGCTCTGTAAAAAATCAATAAAATGTATTTAAAAAAAAAAAAAAAGAAATCTCTAAGGGATATAAGTGTTGGAAGCAAGGCCATTTGGTCATTTGGTTCCCATCAGAGATAAACAGAATATACTCTGGAATAGCTCTTTGCCCATCCCTTGTGTGATAAATTGAATTATGCCACCACTCCTTACCCCTCACTTCATACATTAAAACTTTAATCTCCAATGTGATTGCATTTGGAGATAGGGCCTTTAAAGAGGTAATTAAGGTTAACTGAGGCAAAAGGTAGGGCCCTAATTGCTGAGAAAAGACCACGTGAGGACATAGAGAAGACAGTCATCTGTAAGACAAGGAGAGAGGCCTCAGGAGAAACCAAACCTACCAGCACCTTGATCTTGGGCTTCTAGCTTCCAAAAACTGAAAGAAAATAAATTCCTGTTGTTTAAGCAACGCAGTCTTTGGTAATTGGTTATGGTAGCACAAGCTAACTGATATACCTTGTGATGTCTGTGATGTTTTGGAACCAAGAAGGATTTATCCTAACAAGAGCATCTATTTCTGCCTACCTTAGCCCTTGCAACTTCTCAGACACTCCAAACCCTTCTGGGGCCATACTGGGTGTATGCACACGCTGAATATAATTTAAAGTCTTTCTTACCGATCTACATGCTGTTCAATGGCTTTTTAAAGCAAAGGTGAAAGTATTTCACTTCTAGGATTCATCTTGACTCCTAAGGATTTACATGCTGAGTCACTTGAAGTTGAAGGAAGCCAGAATTTGTGTGGACTTCATGCCTCACCCAGGCTGGAATTTAGAGCATTCCAAAAGCTCTTCATGGTTTTTGTAAAGTTTTAAAACTGGTAAATTTTAACAACTTGTAGGTTCATAGAGACACCCTATATGTTTTCTCATAATGAGAATAGTATGTGAATATTCTTCCGGAAATTGATAGAAGCTCATTTCTGCCTGGTGCAGTTTTGTCCTCTTTTTTAAGGAAGACATTTTTCATTTGTAATAAGATTTAAAATGTTTTATATTATCTATATTTGTGTAGCATAACTGTCTTAATCACAGATAAATTGGCTTCTAAATGGTATTGACATTGTTTTTCTGTTACCCCAGCTTGAGTTGATTTTGGTTATTTTCTTTATTTTTACCCATGTAATACATGCATATGATTTTTTAAATTGCATTTTTTTTTAAAGGGAAAACAATGGTCCTTTATCTTAGCCCTTCCCATCCCCATTCTTGCTCTCCAGATATGAGCATTTTTAACTGTTTCTTCTTCTGGCACTTCTACAGTTCCAGGTAATGTGATTCTACTACTATATCTTGATTTGTTCACTGTTGACATTATATATTGATTACGGTGTTAAGATTAATGGATATTTAACTCTCTTGGGCTGTCCCTTCCTCACATGTCTATATCCTCCTAATGTAGTTATTTCACTATTTTTGTTAAATCTATAATCAGTAGTTTACACCATTATGACAGAGTATATATGGCCTCTACAAAGTAAAGGAGTTGTACTGTGACTACATTTTATCTCTTTATAGTTTGTTTTATCTGGTGTCTCCAATTGCCTTACTAATTTCCTGCTGTCTTTCAGGCATTAACATAGCCTAATGATTTCCAAATGCTTCATCATGTTGGACATCGTATTGAGTCCCCTTTTTCTGGAAGGCACCCTCCCCAGTGCCTTCCCTTTCATTTGCACTGGTTACTGTCTGAGCCTGCTGCATGGTGCTCTCCTGGTCTCTCCTCCATTGCTCCAATGGGTTATCTCTAGTGCTTTCTGCATTTAGGAACTTCCGTCTTATTTCATGCCCAGTTCTTTTCAAGCACATCCTAAGACAAGAAGTTGACTGCATATTTGCATGTATAAAAGTGTTTTTGTTTTCTCCTCATATTTTATTAATAGTTTGGGTGAATGTAAAATTCATTGGTTGAAAATTATTTTTCTTCTTCATTGTGAAGGCACCACACCATTGTCTTCTAGTGTAGATACCATTATTGGGAAATTTGGTGCCATTTTAATTCTCATTCACTTGTAATGTTCTTTTTCTGTCCCTTCTAGAAGCTTTTAAGATTTTTTATTATTATTATTCCTGGGGCTCTGAAATTTCATAGTAAACATCACTATAAGCCATTTTTTCACTATTTGTGCTGCTAAATGGCATTTTAGATAAGTGTCTCTACTTCCATCCTTCAGCTCTGGAATATTTTCTTATATTTTCAAAATAACTTTGCCCCCTCTATTCTCTCTGGGTTCCCTTTCAGAAAAACTGTGGATCAAATGGTGGGCCTCCTGGATTAGATCCTCTATATTTTTCATTTTCAATTTCACTGTCTTTCTCCTCTCCGTGCCAAAAAATTTTCTCCATTTTGTCTTGTAACATCTACTGAATTTTTTATTTTGGCCCCTGATATTGACCCAGATAGGGCAATTCTTAGAAGGGGCCCACAATTGCCCCTTTTAAGTTACACACACACACACACACACACACACACACACACACACACACCAAGCTATTATATGGCTCCTGTTCTGATTGGTATCTCTCTATATATAAAGAAGGCATTTGGTAAAATTCTATGTGAACTATAATAAAAATTCTTAGTAAAGTGTAAATAGATAGAAACTTTAATTTTATTAATGCACAGATATGTTTGTGTGTATATATGCAAATGTGTATATATAGATGTATACTGATATGTGTGTATAATAAACACATACTTCAAAAGCAAGAATTATGTGTAATATCAAAGAACAAGCTGATTTCCCATTGGAATGCAGTATTACTATATTTAGGCTTTATGACTGGATATGTAGAGAATCCAAGAGAATTAACTGAAAACTAAAAGAAACAGCAGGAGAATTGAGTAAGATAAATGGCTATAAGGTATTTAATATAAAGAGTAGTTTTCCTGTATTCAAAAAAAAAACAGTTAGAAGATATATTAAAATGAATGAAAATATTCTATTCAACATTGAACTATAATCATCCTTCCACTCCCATCCCCCAAACAAAATAAACTTGAAAATAAATATGAAAGGCTAAAATAAGGAAAATTTTCTACTCACTTCTGAAGAAATAATAAACAAAAATATTTTGATAAATAGAAAGAAATGCCTTCCTGTTGAATGAAAAGATTAATGAATGAAGTTAATCCTTCCTAAATGAATTTCTACATTCTGTATTATCCCAATCAAAATACCTGCAGCACTTTTTATTCAACAAAATTATATTTAAGTATAACTATAAAATTCAGTAAGTAAAAATGACCAGAAAAAATCTCTGAAAAGGAAGAGTAATGAGGGGGACTAACCCAAATACATATTAAAATATATAATCAAGCTACAGTAATTAAAAATTTCTTAGGATTAGATGGAAGATTTAATGAAACAGAGCACAGAATTGGGAAAAAATAGACTAAATACATGTGGGAGTTTTGTACAAGATAAAAGTAGCATTTCAAATCAGCAAGAAAAAAGATGGATTATTCAATGAACAGTGTTGAGACAACTGGCTAGCCATTTGGGAAAAAATAAAACATGGTCTCTACTTCACTCCTTACGTTAACTTGAATTCCAGATGGAGCAAAGATTTAAACATTAAAAAGATAAAACCATAAAAGCACTAGAAGGGAATTTTTTGTAAAGGGAAGACTTTTCTAAGCTTGGCACAAAACTCATAAACCATAGTGGGAAAGATTAGTAAAATTGACTATACACATTTCAAAGCCTCTAAAGTTAGCAATAGCTAGTAAAAATTAAAAACAAATACTTTGTTTAGTGTTAGGTCAAACATTTTGACCTAATGATTATATTTCTAGAAATTCATCCTCTAACTGTACTTAAAAAATGTAAAAAAAAAAGAAGAAAAAAAAAAAAGGGAAAGAGACCCATATGTGTCAGGATGTTCACTGCAAGCTTATTTACAATAGAAGAATAAATAAATAACCTTACAGGAACCTGAACACCTGTCAGTAGGGGACTAGTGAAGTAAAATGTAGTACACATGTAGGCTGCACCACATGTAGCTATTAAGAAGAGCATGGTTAGTCTGTAAGTGCTGCGATGGAAAGCAATCCAAAATGCTATTTGTAGGGGTTTTCTCTTTTCCACATCCAGCATGGAAAGAGAGTGGGGCCAGTTTCTGAGTAGAGGAGCTGGGGATTGAGAAATAAAGAAAGAATAGAAGATGCAGAAATAGAAGCAAAAGCTGGGGCAAGGTAGACCTCTATTTTCTCTGATGGAGAGACAGGAACCAGAGCCCACACAGCCTGTTTATTTATATCCCCAAATACCAGGAAGTTACACCAGAAGTTAGGATCAAAGGAACTTAGGTGGGCCCAGGTCCTATTCATTCCCTCATTCCTGGTGCTAGACTAAATTTACATCTCAAAGCCCGCTCCCCAACACCAGAGCAAAGATGAAGGCCAAGCTGATTACACTTCCACCTTTTTTGGTGAAACGTGTTCCCAGGACATGGCTCTGCCTGTCCCCTTGAGTTCAGCTGACAATAATTAAAGAAATACCCATGTGCCTTCCCAGGGAGCCCTCTATAGCTATTAATTGAAAAAAGAAAAATGCAAATTACAGGATAGTAATTCTATACACTAAACAATTTCCTTCTAGTGCTTTTATGGTTTTATTTTTTAATGTTTAAATCTTTGCTTCATCTGGAATTCAGGTTAATGTAAGGAGTCAAATAGAGGCCAGGTTTTATTTGTAACCAGGTTTTATTTGCAGTATTTTGTAATTTACAAACTTTATATCTACGATCCATTAATTATATCTCTTTTCTCCACAGATCACAGACTCTTCCTCTGCTAGCTTTTCCCTCTCAACAGAACTCCCCAGCCCTTAATACAACATGGCACAGAGAGAAAATAGCATGTGTATGATACACTGAGGGAATTATTAGAGGTTGCTTATGGCAGATTGCTCTCCCTGGTGGGGAAGTTCCAGGGTCCAGGGTGGGGTGGAGGAGAGCAAAGATTAGCACCTCCATGTACCTATAGCCCTTTTCCAATGCACTTGTACACTAAGTAGGACATTTTCTCAGGAGCCCGGAATTGTAGAGAAAAGGGGTTGGCATGGGAGGAAGGAGAAAGGGGGATCATAATCTGACATAGTCTGGGTTGAGGTGGAGGGAGTGTGAGAGACAGGCAGCAGTCAAAAGAGGAATTGAAGGGTGGGAGGGCTTATGCTCAGGCTGGGCAAGCACTTTGGGAAAAGATACCAGCTTCATCCCGTTTCAGGCATTGAAGACAGATTGACACTCATGTGGGCTTTTAGGTTTGGTTTGAAGATAAGCAACCTCTGCTAACACAGAGCACTGGAAAGTGGTGGGCATGGAGGTGGGCAGACTCAGGCTGTGCCACTTTCTAGCTCGGTGACCTGGGACCAGTTACTTTATGTCTCTAGGCAAAGTAACCTCATCTGTAAAATTAGGTTAGTAACAGCTGTCTTGTAGGACTGGTGAGAAGGAAATAAATGGTCTCACAGTGTGATCCCCAACCAGTACCATCAGCATCAACTAGAAACTGGCTAGAAATGCAGGTCCTCAGGACCCACTGAATTTAGAAACTTTTGGACTCATTGAATACCCTGGACCCACTGAATTTAGAAACTTTTGGTGGGACCCAGCATTCTGTGTTTTAAGCAAACTCTCAAGGTGATTCTGATGCATGTTCAGGTTGAAGACTCTGGTGTAGAAAGCAGAGAAGCCACCAGAACCAGGCTTGAGGCTGGGAGTCAGTTTTTCATGCCTGCTCAGAAGAGCCATTAGGAGGATGGAGGACAAGATTTAAGATGTAAAAGGGATCTTGTCCTTGAGGTTTTATCCCCTTTGCTTCATTTGAAGAAATTTTACAGATAGTATATCTTAGGGGTTTGCATTCCTGGATGCAGATTAGAATAAGTTGGGAAGCATTTGAACACACCTGTACTCAGGCCCAACCTCAGAGATTCTGACTCAGAGGTTGTGAGCTAGGACTCAAGCATGCCCAATATCCCCAAAGCTTCCCAGATGCTTCTAATGTGCAATTAGATTGAGGACCACTGGTTTAAACTTGGAGTGAGGCTGGAAAGTGGGGATGATAACTCTGCTGGCATTTCCCTTCCTGGGAGTTGGTCCTTATGCTTTGTCAGTAGACACCCTTAGGAGCTCTACATTTGGGCAGAAATGTGGAGCTTGATTAATTCCCACTAAAGGCTCTATTTGTACCTCCCCAAATATCTATAGCAGAGTTTCACACTAAAGACTGTAGACAATCTGCTCCTCCCTCCCCTTGTCCCGAAGTCCCCACCCCCACCACAAAACCCAACATACACTACTGCTTTGCATGGGACTAACATTCAAGCTTTCTCCTACCTGGCTAGGACAAATTTCTTGAAGATGGGAAGAAACATCAAATAAATATTAATATCAAATCAAGCTTTCTCAATAAGAATCACTCTGGTGTGACAAGTTTCATCTCCAGCCCATGCCATCTTCCAATTCGACATACTAATGCTGCACTGACCTGCCTAACCCTATCTTGTGCAATCGGGCAGGTACCATGAATAATACAACAGATGTAGGACCTGCAGAAAGTAGCATCCCTTCCTCCACCTGGCACTAGGGTTTGGGTCAAACGCAGCTGTAGCCTGTCCTTTCCTAATAAGTTTGGTGCATTTCAGGTGTTTTCTACTGGGCCAGAAGCAGAGGTGCCGGGCTTTAGTTTCTTGTCCTCCACCAACAAAATAAAACAAAAGAACAAAAAAAGAATTTAGGCCAAACCCCTTGAAGCAAGCAGCAAGAGCTCCTCTTGATAATGAAGAGTGTTACCCAATGTTTCTTCCATCAATCAATTGCCTGAGTAACTATAACACAATTTTTAGCAACCTGATCTCACTCCTAGTTTTTCTGCCACCCCACTGAAGACCAGAGGATTTGTTAGAGCATACAACTTGATAAAACAAACCTTTCCCTTTTAATCTCTTATAAGAAATAAGAATCCCCCTTCAAATCTTTCTGTGTGATAGGGCAACTTATCTGATCTCTCTGCATGTCAGTTTCTTCATCTGTAAAATGGGGTGAATATTAGGAGCCCAGCTCAATTTGCTGTATAATTTGTTGCTCAATAAATAGCTGTTGAATGAAAGGAAGGACTAAGAGACATGGATAAACAATGCCAGTAATAACCCAGAGTCACAGGACTCAGTCTTGCACAGCTGGGGGGAAGTTTTAAGAAGTCTGATAGTTTGCCTAGTCCTTTATTCTGGACCACACCTTGGCCAGGATGTCAGAGGGATATGGCTTCCCTATTTTTTGTGGTACCCAATGACAGAGAACCCCTTGTTTCCCAGATAGGCAGGTGACTTTTTTGGTTCTCCCCCTGGTTGGGCACAAGATATAGCCTCAGAC
>CM050524.1:31878289-31885789 GCA_027563665.1 Antrozous pallidus | reverse complement strand
CCTTCACTCGTTTCAGGAAGCTATCTCGGCTCTTAGAGTGCTTAATATGCTCACTACGTACATTAATTCTCTTGGCAAGAATCTTGCCCTTAACTTACTTGTTCACAATAATGCCCACTGCATGCTGGGTGACATTGTAGACTCTTCCAGTTTTGCCAGGGTAACATTTGTGGGGCATTCCTTTTTGAACAGTGTCCATTCCCTTGATATCCACAATATCACCTTTCTTATAGATTCGAATGTATGTGGCCAAAGGAACAACTCCATGTTTTCTAAAAGGCCTAGAGAACATATAGCGGGTGCCTCTCCTCTTTCCCTTTGTGTTAGTCACTTTGGCCAATTAGTCTGTGGAACCACAGTCGCCGGGAGCCACGCACAGGGTCGACCTGGAAGCTCCTATGTTTCTTTCCAGTTTTCAGAGGACCCCTTTTTTACCTCCTATTTTATTTTATTTATTTATTTTTAAAATATATTTTATTGATTTTTCACAGAGAGGAAGGGAGAGGGATGGAAAGTCAGAAACATCGATCAGCTGCCTCTTGCACACTTCCAACTGGGGATGTGCCCGCAGCCAAGGTACATGCCCTTGACCGGAATCGAACCTGGGACCCTTCAGTCCGCAGGCCAACGCTCCATCCACTGAGCCATACCTGTTTGGCTTCACCTCCTATTTTATTTAGGAAAAATTGGACTTGAATTCTATTTTGTCTTCCTGTCTGGGGCCTAGGTAATGTAGAATTAAAAGGTGAAAATTAGAAAGAACTTGAGAGGTCATCCAGCATAATTCCCATCCAATGCAAAAGGCCTCCTTCTTGAATACATACGATGATGGTGGCCTCACAATCTTATCCAGTAGCAAACAAAACTGTTGAATAGTATCCTCCTATGTAGAATTTCCAGTGTGATTTTTAAAAATATATTTTATTGATTTTTTATAGAGAGGAAGGGGGAGGGATAGAGACTTAGAAACATGGATGAGAGAGAAACATTAATCAGCTGCCTCCTGCACACCCCCTACTGGAGATGTGCCCACAACCAAGGTACATGCCCTTGCCTGGAATCAAACCTGGGATCTTTCAGTTCACAAGCCGACACTCTATCCACTGAGCCAAACCAGTTTGGGCTGTGATATTATTTCAATTGTTTTTGTCTTAAACATGTCTTCTTACAGTTTTACCCATTTAATACCTACTTTTAGGGACAAAAAGCTATTTCCACAGGCAGGCCGTTAAATCTCTCGACAGCTCCAGATGATAGGAAACTGCAAGATCTAATTTTTTTCTCCTTTAGAAGATGGAGAAACTCCATCGCACACACAACCTCCCAGCAGCTCTGTAACTCTTATTTTATGTAAAACGGAGAAAATTGTGTGGCCCTGTATTAGTTGCTAGGGCTGTCATAACAAAATACTGCAGGTGGGGAATTTATTTGCTCACAGTTCTGGAGACTGGAAATCTAAGATGATGGTCTTGCAGATGGCTACCTTCTCACTGAGTCCTCACAGTGCCTCCTCTCTGCTCACAGGTCTCCCTGGAGTCTCATCCTCTTATTATAAGGACTCGGCCCTATTGGATCAAGACCCATCTTTATGACCTCATTGAACCTCAATTGGCTTTTTAAAGGTCCTACCTCCAAATACAATCACATTGAGAATTGTGGCTTCAACATATGATGAATTTGGCTGGGAAAGGGGGGTGGGGGGAGACACACAAATCAGTCCATAACAGACTTTTTTGCAGAGCTGAACACATGTGGGACAGCAGACCTGCACACCCTAGAGTCCCCCCACCTGTTCCAGGCTCAGAGCTCAAGGTCTCCATGGGGCTGTCCTCTCTTTGCAGAGATGATGGGGGACACAAAAGGAGTTGGAGGAGTTCTAACTCTTATCTGCTGCCTATAAGCCTTACTACACTCACCCAAAACATGTTTCCAGTTCACCCTGAGGATTCCACAGAGGCCCATCTTCAGTTTAAAACAAACAGGGTAAGAAATCACTGTGGAGCCTTATGAGCAGAGAGGTCCTCAGTTCCTAAGTGGAATCTTAGTAATCTAATTTTGGTGGCCCAAATCTTTTTAATGTTCTTGACTATTTCCTTCAAGTCTTTATTTTTCATTGTGTTCCTGAAAATGAGCATTTTATGATTAGTAACTACTCTTGGTGAAGCTGGGTGTTCTCCCCTTTTCCCCACCAGAAACTAATAAGGTTTTGTGTGTGTGTGTGTGTGTGTGTGTGTTTAAGTTTTGATGGTGAAAAGCTTAAACACATACACATTTTGTTTTACATTTTTAGGTTATTTTGCTTTTTGCCTAACTCTAGGGAAACATAGTCAAGAAATGCTGTGACAGGTGAGTAGGTAAACAAAAAAATGCTCAGACAAAACATAAGATGGACCAATGATATTGCAGCCAAGAACTGAATGAAACCAGGGCCTTTAAGGAAATGAAGAAAACTGAGGTGACACTCAGACTGGAAACTTCTCTTTCTCCCAAAAAGCCCAGGTAGTCTAACACACAGCTCTGAGAAGCCGGTTCAGGTATCCACCAGCAGGATCACTGATTGGAGGAGAGTCATGCTCCCAGGATTCTCAGGGTTTCAACAGCAACAATAAACAGGGTAAGAAAATGCACATAGGGACTGAGCGTTTCCTGCAATTATGACATCAGCCCTTAGACTAAGACTCGCCTAGTCAGCATTGATCACAAGGAGACAGACAACACGGGCTGCAGGAGCAAGGTGATGGTTAAGGCAAAACCAGGGCTGTGGTGGAATTGGAAGCTCCAAACCTGTCACAGGAAAAGAAAGGAAGGTGGGACGGGGAGGGTGGATAGGTCACCTCAGAGGACCCAGTAATGCCAGTATTTATACGTGCAAGAGATGCGAGCGTGTGCATGTTCAGGTTGATTGCTTAGGATTAGCATCTTATTCATTTCATGCTGCTCTCAGGCCTTCTTGAGTTTTTAGTTAGAATTCCTGCATCATAAGGACCTTTTCAAAGATGCTGAAGAGAGGGAGCTGATGAAAGGGGTGGAGGCCAGCGGAGAGGATGGCAATGAACTGTCGCATTAAAACCCAGGGTCCAGAATACAAATATTGAGGATGGAATCACCCATCCTTTCTTTCTTCCTCCCTCTTCCTCTGTCCCCTCTTCTTCTTGCCCAAATGAACTTCTCATTCAGAAAATTCTTACAAGCACAGGCACTGGGCAAGGTAGGGTGTTCTGACCCTGGGCTGGCGAGGCTTCTTGGCTGCAGACAGCCATCTCTGCCCAGGTGTGCTGACAGAGCAGGGGGCTCCGGGCGCAGAGGAGGGTAATTACCCCAGCCAGACCAGAAGGAAGGGTTCCACGGTGGCTTCACAAAGGAAAAATTATATGTTCGGTCCAAAGCTGTTGAATTCAAAAGGCAAATCGGAGTTACCTGAGGTATCCCAAGGCAAAGCGCTCCTTGAAAGTCACATCCCACTCCTCAGATGTCAAAGGATCCCATTTCAGACTTATCAAAGCAGCGGGGATTAGCAGGGCCACACCCACTACAGCTCTGCCCACTCCTCTCCACTTCTTGGTTTGTCTAAATAGTTGTTTTGGTGAGTGAGAAGAAAGAATGGGAGGTAATTAGTGTTTCCTGTAATAGTCCGTGTTTAGTTTTGTAATCCTCTGTCAGGTTTATTTTCATATTAAGCAAAGGAAGTCCCACTGGAATATTATAATCTCCTCTTAGTGTTAGCACAAAGCCTTGGTGTTTAAATTAATAGAGACATTTCCAAGGAATCTAAGGCTCTTCTCACGAGTGGAGCTTAAGGAGTACAGCCTTCTTCAGAGCTCAGCTTGCTCCGCAGTGTTTAAGGCTCAGGTTAGAACTTTTCTAAGAGGCTGGGTAGGGGCTTAGGCTTGAACTGTATGATCTGCCAAAGATTATATCTACTGCATACCTGGCATTCTGCTTCTGTGGGGCCTCACTCTCCATCCTTGTCTGCCTGTAATTGCTGCCCTGGATCAGGCCTGTCCGAGGCCCCTGGGCCACTCTAACAACCTCCTGACTTGACTCTCACCTACTGCACTGCCTATGACTACCCACCCCACTATGCTCCTCCTCATTTGCTCCAAAGCTCCCAGAACCCTCAACCTGGGTCCCAGGAACTAGGTCCTAATCCAACTTTTCTCCCTGACCCCCAATGCTCACCTTCACACAGTCATTCCAGGCAAACTATTGTTCTTCCCTCGTCTATCTTGCATTTTTCTATCCTCATGGCTTCATCTCTTCCCACTCCTCGGCAAGGCCAGACCTGACCCATTCTTCAGCTGAGACTGCCTCCTTCATGGTGTTTCCCCCACTGTTCCAGGCTGTCAGTGCCTCCGCTTTGTATCCCACGAACTCCAGCTCTATCTGTCCATAGCACTGACCAATTTTCCCTTAGTAGTATAGATTTCTAATCCCTACATAACTCATAAATGTATCTCCTTTCAAGAGACTGGAACACGAAAAGTAAAGCTGAAGACTTCTTCACCTCCATCCTCACTCCCTTCTCCGCTCCCCAGAAGTAATCACTCTGATGAGTTTTGTGTGTTTGCCTTCTACGTTGGTGTCTACATTATCTACATCTATGTATATTGATCTACAAATATAAATAAATGTAAACAGATATCATATACATTACATGTAAACATATGCAATTCTGCACTTGCCTTTCTAAAACAGCATTGTTTTTTGAGATCTGCCCGTGTTGCTACATATAGATTTAGAGACTGTCTATTTGGTATTCTATGAAGCTTCAGCGTATGACAACACTTCACATTTTATTTAGCCTATCCTCTTTATTCATGGACATTCTGTTCCCTCTGCCTGGGATATTTTTCTGCAAGCTGGCCCAGCGAACTAACATCCAGGTATTGCCTCCACTATAAAGTATTTTTCTGACCCTCATGCTGAACTGAGTATCCCTCCTCTCCTTTATCACCACCCCTTCAATTCATAGTGCCAGGAAGACTGACACCCAAACCCCTCCCCACAGTCATGTGGAGTGGCTGCTCCTTCCTCCTCACCCTGGCAAGGTCAGCTCCCTCTCACTGTCCACAGTGCCGACTTTTAAAATGACAACATATGCTGAGACCGGCTTGGTTCAGTGGATAGAGCGTCGGGCTGTGGACTGAAGGATCCCGGCTAGGGCATGTACCTTGGCTGCAGGCACATCCCCAGTAGGGGGCGTGCAAGAGGCAGCTGATCGATGTCTCTCTCCCATCGATGTTTCTGACTTTCTATCCCTCTCCCTTCTGCTCTGTAAAAAATCAATAAAATATATTTAAATAAATAAATAAATAATAAAATAAAAATAAAATGACAACATATTCAGCAGCTGGTACACACTTTTGTGTTTTTGTGTGGCCTTCGTGAGAGTGACCACTCACTGCTGTGTCTCAGGAACCTGGTCCAGAGCCTGACACTTAGTAGGTCCTTAGTAAATATGCTGAACTCTTTTACTGGATAAGAATCCTTAGGGGTTTCTGATTTAGAATCTTTTCCTTGAGGAATGCACTATGTTTTAAGAAAATGCTTATTCCCAGCTGCACACTTTAGGTACATAAAATTTGCGTATTGCAATAAATACTTGGCCTCATGAATTTCTAGCCTGTTAAATAACAAAACTTAAAATGCTAGGTAAGCATGTAAAAAAAAAAGATAACATCATAAATACCAGAAAATTACAGGTTGGTGATTTTTCCCCCTTTGATCTTGTAACTTTTTACCAGATGAAAGAGTGATTGCCTCAGAGAGTCTTGAGTAGAGTTTTTCCTTATATTGCTTGTTGCTGATCTCTTTGGAGCAAGGAAGGAAGCACCCATTATAGTGGACACCGACTAGGGTGGTGGCTCCCCAGTTCACAACACATCTCCCTTCACTAGGAATGTCCCCGAACAAAGGTGTGGGCAATCAGAGACTAAATCTTACTATGTGAGAAGGATTGGTTGAAGGATAAACCCCTAACTGAAACAGGGCCATTGGTCTCTCTTTCAGAATTTGAAACTTAAAGTTTTATAAAACCAGTGACTGGAGACATGGAGTAGAGTTAACATAATGGCAGCCCCTGGGGAGGTGTTTCACAGATCCTGCTACTGAGGTCTCCTGGAGGTCCTGCTCTGAATCCATTCTTTTCTTGGTCTTGTGAGCCAACCAAAGTTCTTTTCAATACATTACCTTTTTGGATACACTCATATATCCATAAACTCATCTACTTATTCCAGGTTAAAATTCCAGGATTTTATTGCTCAAATGTTCTCTCATTCTTTCGAAAGGGAGCTGAGGCTCAGCCTGGTCTAGATATGGAGTAGAGCTCAGCTGGACTGGTCAGTGGTCATCTGTTACACAGGAATTCCTGCCACCTGGGCAAGATGGGGAAGCAATAGAGTCTTCAGTAGTCTAGAGCTAAAGGGGAAGGCTTGTTCTACTAAAGAAAGAACATTTGGCTTGCCTTTTAAGCAGCAATTTGGTTATAAAAGTGGGGAAAATTTAGTGTAATTCCTAACTTGAGTTTGCTAATCAGCATGACAGCACCAGTGATGTCAAAATCTCATCAATCATGTGAACCAAAGCAGTGCCCTAGACTTTAGGAAATTAAACATTGACTATTCTGAGCAAAGATAGCCATTACTGTAGAACTATGCCTTGCAATGAAATATGGCTCTGGAGGCTTTAAAAATGAAATTTTAACAATGAGATTGCAAAGAAGCACAAAGAGGAAGAAAAGGATAAGTAGAGAAGCACTGTGATTTCTTCAGGAACTCCCTGATAAGCCCAGATTTTTTAATATGAAAGAACAAGGACATGGCAGTCTGGTGGAGAAGACAAAACACTTAACTTAATGATTCATACCCAAAGGGGAAAGTGCTGAGAACCCTGTGAAGAGAGTGGGCGGTGACAGAGCAGCCACTTCCAGGTGGAGGATAACCTCTTGTCCTGGTCACTGTTTGTTTTATATAGACTAGACCGGGCTCTTCATCACATTACTTTTATTCACTTCTGTTTTGGGGCACTTAGTAAGTGCTCAGTAAATACTGCATTGCCTGAGTAGTTGACCTGTATCGCATTAAAGATTGCTAGCATTAGTTGAGCCTTAAGTAAGTACCATTTACTTATTACTCTAATGAAAGGCACATTATCGACATTACCTTATTCCATCCTTACACTATGTCTAGACATAAGTTGTATGTCCACATAGCTAGTAAGTGGTAGAGTCAGGATTCAAAGCCAAATACTGAAGTCTCCATTCTACTCTATGCTTCTTGGGACATGTTGCAGAATATAAAGTCCAACTCTTCATTTTACCTACAGCCAGGGCAACTGAGTTCCCCAGATAAACGGATTCATTTCCCTGGAAGCGGCACAGCGGCAGAGTTCAGCCACGCTTTTGTGTTATCTAGCTGGTTTGCCTTTCTAGTTTACGTGGCTCTCAACCTGCCCATCAGGACAGACCATTTTGTGCCCTCGGGTGTTGTCTCTCTACATGTC